>SKCR01028279.1:0-219607 GCA_019454045.1 Zanthoxylum bungeanum | reverse complement strand
TTTCTACTTGAGTATTTTTAAACTTGGATAATACTCAATTCGCATATCTTGGATCACTAATGCCTTTATATTGTTAACTTATTTGGTAGATAAATTTGATCAAGTACTTTTTAATGAAACAAAACTTAAATTAAGGTGATGCATTTCTTGAGCTTTGGTATACCAGTTACTTTCTACAAATAATACAGACTCAAATGACAATAACACTTAAAATATTTCATTATATCATTCGTGTGCCTATTCGATAATATTTACTGTTAAAAAACTATCAAATTATTGAAGAATATTTTTCCACCTATACCGATAAATTTTTCCGTCGATAAATTACCAACGAAAAATCTGTCTTTAAAGGATGCCACAATTTTTTCATCGCTAAAGGTGGCGTCAATTTATGACGCCACAGAATACTGACAAATTATCAATAGAATTTGCTGATGGAAATTTATTATTACTTTATTTTTATTAATAAAAATAATAACTATTACTATGAAAATAAGGTGTTTGTACTACAAGAAGATGCACTTAGTCTAGTGGCACCTAGCAGTGTACCCTTGAGTTCGAATCTCACCAACACTTTAATTATCCCTGATTGTTGGCCAATGACAGGGCCCCATTTTCAAAAATATTTTATCATGTAGAGGTTTTTTTTTTTTTTTTTTTTTTTTGGCTTTTATGTTTATATGCATTTTTATATGAGCCCTGCTACTTTCCCGGACGCACATGCCCAATTGTTTTTATATACATATCATTATTGTTTATTTTAATTATTGTCCCCTTACAATGTCTATGAATCCGATGACTAGACATTGATTTTGATTTGGAGTTTCATATGATGAGCGGTCCTGATTTGACAGCCATTAAGCACCTGCTCTATCAAAAGATGATGACGTTGGTAATTTGGTGTACGTGCGCATGCATGAGAAGGGCAGATAGCAGAAAGGTTGTTTAGAATTTGACCAAAAATTATCATCAAAGAATTTGAAATTTAGTGTTGCCTAAATTGTATTAAATTTCTTATCATATATATTTAATAATAATACATAATTAAAATTTTAATTATATTAAATTATTATCTAATAATTAATAAAAATAATTCAGAATAAAGTTAACCGAAGCACCGTAAAATCCGAATATAAATTAACAAAAATGATAAATTTATTCATACTTTTATTTAATTTTATCATAATTATCTCACTGTAGCTACAGTGAATTACTGTAGCTCATTTTAACTACGGAATAAAATTCGGGAAAAGTGTGAGTAAGTATATCATTGCCCATAAATTAATGTATGTACATGGCCACGTGCAAAACATTTACAAATCAAATCAGCAGGTGAAGTGGGTATGGGGTTCTCCTATAAAAATAAAATTGTAAATTCAGATATACGCTAACGCATTTTGTTCATTTCTGGTTGCTCATCAATAGTGCATTGTTCAACTATCAGACAAAAATGGGAAGGGCTCCTTGTTGTTCAAAGGTCGGGTTGCATCGAGGTCCATGGACTCCTAGAGAAGACACATTGCTTACCAAGTACATTCAAGCTCACGGTGAAGGCCATTGGAGATCCTTGCCTAAAAAAGCTGGTAATTCATTTTTTTATTCTTCAATTTATTTTTTCTAGTAAAATTGTGTGATGAAATTACATTTATGTACAGGGCTTCTTAGATGTGGAAAGAGTTGCAGGCTAAGATGGATGAACTATCTAAGACCAGATATAAAGAGAGGGAACATAACGGCTGATGAGGATGATCTCATTATCAGATTACATGCACTTCTTGGGAATCGATGGTCTCTCATCGCAGGAAGGCTGCCGGGTCGAACCGATAACGAGATAAAGAATTACTGGAATACCCATCTTAGCAAACGTCTTCGAACCCAAGGAACCGACCCGAATACCCACATGAAGCTACCGGAGCCGGCCGTTGGATCAAGAAAGAGATCAAGAAACAATAAAAGCAGCAAGAAACAGAGCAAAGCAGCTTCTGTAGAGCCCACAGAAGAGAAGCACAAAGTCCATCTCCCAAAACCCATTAGGGTTACGTCTTATTTGTTGCCAAGAAATGCAAGTTTTGAAAGTAGTACTACTTTTTCTGAAGGGGGATTTGGTAGGAAAGTGTTGGAAGAAGTTCCTTGTTACAGTTTCAAAGATTTTCATGATGATCATGGGCCAGCTGCTGGGTTTCTTGTTGGTGATAATCATCATCATCATCATGATCTGGTTAACGGCTCAGATTTTGATTGCCAGTCTCAAGTCTTTACAGGTGAAAACTCGCTAGAGAAGCTCTATGAAGAGTATTTACAAATCCTGAAGAATGATGATGAACAACTTCAGTTGGACTCCTTTGCTGAATCTTTGTTAATCTGATTTTAACAAAAGAAGAAGAAACAAAAAAGAGACGTTTGTGTTTTTGGCTTCGTTGAAATTTTCATAGTTTTGGAATTTCAAATTGTCTTCACGCGCTTTGCTTCAAGCCAACATTATGGATCCTAAGATTTTATATGTCCAGTGACCTTTTAATTGTAATAATATCGTGACTGTGATATGTTGCTTTGAATTCGAATCTATTACTGAACTGAATTGAATTGGGTTTTTCTAAATTTTTCATAATTTTATATCAAGCGTTTTTTTAATAAGAATATATGATATATCGTTAAGATTCATTATATTAAAATTATTATTTAATAATTACCAATAATAATTTATAAAAAAAAAAAAAAAAAATCTACACAAAATCCAGCTCAGTGACTTATCTAACTCTTTTGGTTTTTACTTTATGTATTTTGTTATAGGATTATTTATATTTTATTATTAAAATTATGACAAATAATAATTGGGTACTTTAAATTTTAAAATATTAGATTTTACTATTAAATTTATGATAAAATAATATTTTATTATTAAAATTGTACAAAATCTTATATTTTACTATTTTCCCATTACTTGATCATTGGTTGATTTAGTTAACCTTTTTGCTAAAACGGTCAATTAAAATTTAAACTGACAAACAAGGAAATATTATTTTACCACAAGTATAATATTAAATTGTAATATTTCAAAATTTATAGTACCAGATTATTATTATTTTCATAAATTTAGTAATGAAATGTAAATAATGTTATTTGCTTGCCTGGTAATTAAAATTCTCCAAAAAAAACCGAGTCTTATATTTTGTATAGATGAAAATAACACCTATAACATTATATATAGGTTGATGGCTTGATGGTATAGGACTCAGGATTTCACCTTAAGATTATGAGTTTGAATTTATGTAGTGTGTTTCTTGCAAGAGCATGAGACAACTGAAGATTTTACCTACTCCGATTAAGCCGAAATAAATAATTTAACGACTAGATTTCTAACGACTTTTGGAATTTCAAATTGTCTTCACGCGCTTTGCTTCAGCCAACATTATGGATCCTAAGATCTTATATGTCCAGTGACCTTGTAATTGTAATAATATCGTGAATGTGATATGTTTGCTTTGAATTCGGATCTGAATTGGGTTTTTTTAACTTTACATAATTGTATACCGCACGTATTTTTAATAAGAATACATCATTCAGATTTAATTACAGTAAAATTATTATGTAATAATTACTAATAATAATTTATAAAAAAAAAAAATCAACACTATATTTAGCTCTGTGACAAATCTAAGTCTTTTGGTTTTTACTTTATGTATTTTTTTATAGGGTTATTTATATTTTACCATTAAAATTATGATAAAATAATAATTTGGTACTTTAAATTTTAAAGTATCATATTTTATTACTTATTTTATGATAAAATAATATTTTATTACTAAAGTTATACAAAATCTTATACTTTATTACTTTTCCATTAGCTGATCATTAATTTAGTTAACCTTATTGTTAAAATGGTAAATTAGAATCTTAACAAAAATACAGTGAAATATTATTTTACCACAAGTATAATACTCAATTGTAATATTTCAAAATTTACAATTTCAAATTATTATTTTTTCATAAATTTAGTAATGAAATGTAAATAATGTTATTTCTTGCCTGATATTTAAATTCTCCAAAAAAAAAAATAAAAAATATTGTTTTATTTTCATCTTAATACTGAGTCTTATATGTGTATAGGTGAAAACGTATTTAAGATCGATGGGACCATCCTACCAAAATCTCTCTTTTGCTATCATTTATATTTCCAATAATTTTTCTTTCTTTTTTCATAAATTATAACACCATTAGGTTGGATTCAGTAGTTTAATTTGTACTTGTTACGAGTTCCATATGTGGATTATGAATCGACTACTTGGAATTCTAAGGTCTCTTCTCTTCTATTTTTTCACCAACACTACCACAAATTGTACTTGAAAGTTAAAAATGATGGGTGAATAATAGCGGAGTTTACAGGTCGGGTCGGGTCGGTTTTTTTAAAATTTTCTTAAATTCGATATGGTCAGGTTATGCAGGTCGGAGGATCCGAAACACAAAATTTTAAAGTGTAATCCGCGTGGTCCGGGTAAAAAAAATTACGGAAATATATATTTTTTATAGTACAATTTTGATAGGATTTGTAATTAAACCAAATTATGATAAATTAGATAGAAGGGGAAAGGGAAAACTCATTAATTACGGGTAGGGTCGGGTCAAACCCGATCCGATTTTACGGATCGAATCGGATCTGACCCGAAATTAATTTTTTTAACTTTTAAAATCCGACTTGGTCGGGTCGGGTTGCGTCAACCACTTATATCATCTATATAATATATCAATCATATTTATTTATTTATATATGTGTATTTATATTAAATTCTGACAAATAAATATGAGTTATTCTATAACAAAAGTCACATGTCATAATCTTACTGGAGGCTTTTATTACATTGGATGTATTATAAACTTAGTTAGACCCAGCTTGATTTAATAAATTTGTAATTGCAAATGAACAATGATAAGTCGTAAAAGAAATTAATTACTAGAAACAGGACTCTTTTAATTAATTGTATAAGGATTGCTTGCTCTTTCTTCTAGCCTTGACAAAGACTCTAAATGCACGATATATTATTAATTCTTCAGTAATTAATTTCCTTTATATTGTTTCGTTTTCCTTTTATGTCACTTCCAATAATCACACCCAACATCTTAAAACCAAATTTTTCTATTTTACAGGGTGCTTACACTTTGGTTATTTTGACTTTCAAGTTATGTGTGATACGTGAGGATTTCAATTTCATAGGCTTAAATGACTTTCTTTTGTGTGTGTATATATATAACCAAAATTAATTACTACACGATTAATTTGCATTTTATGTAGAATCCAGCTACCATAATCTTTATTTTCAAAGATTATGGTTACTATTAGCAAAAGTAATTGCCACCTTTTGACAATGGTGCAAACCACGAAAAATAACTTTATGTGGGTTTGTATTTTTGTTAACAATTTGGTTCTTAGAAATGACTATAAATTGAGCTCTCATTTGAGAACTCAAAGGCATCCCCAACAAAAAACTTCAAGTAAGAGAACTTACAGTGTAAACTTGAAGTATGAGAGCTTAGAGAGTGTAGTTAGTGTGTAGGATTTTTTGTACAAGTTTTGTAACACTTGTAAATTCTATTCAAGTCGTAAAAGAGAATATTTATTTTTCCTCACAAAACACTCTTCATTGATCAAAGAATCACAACAAATGGTATCAGTAGCTTTGATTATACATTGGGGGTCGAAAAACCGAAAAATGAAACTCGATTCGAAAAATACAGGTTTCGGGAAAGTTATCAAAAATCAATTTTGAGCATACCATCAGCTTGTTCACGTCGAGACGAGCATGGTGATATTTTTCGACAATCAAACTGACATCGGCGAAAGTCTCATGCGCCGTACGCGCCATCCAAAAGCTGCACAAGCGCCCTAGTCACACCACGCGCTTCACGCGCGTCCAGAGGTTGAAGACACTGAAGTGTCAGCCACGTAATCGACACGTCAGCACACAGTCAGTGCCACATCAGTAAACAGTAATCAGCCATGTCAGCAAGGTGTCTGACACTTCAGCTGTCATGTCATCGACACGTGTCCACCACGTCAGCAGTTATGTCAGTAAGTCAGTCCCATTTTTTTCCATGTCATCAAACAAGTGTCTGTCACATCAACATCTCTGATAAATTCTATTGAGTCCCTAAAGTCTCTGAAATTTATATTTTGACCCCACAAGTTTCAGAAAGTTATAAATCGACCTCTGTTTCGGATATGGACCAAAGAATAGTCAAATCCACCATTTTCGATTGTTACGGACATAACAGTAACCTCCGATTTATGAAAATCAGCCTTGATTTTATCCTATTTGCTTTTTAAACTTTAAACTTAAAATGGAAATTGAATATTCCTCAAATTATAGATTATTTGTACTGTAAAGATAAATTCGATATGATTGATATGAATGGAGTTAGACTGGATTCTGTCAAATAGAGTAACTAGAATAAACTCAACAACAGAACTCTCGGTCAGATTAGGCAGTGGATCAGCCACAATGTCTTCCACCACATAGCAAAGAATACATATGCTTACGAAATATGGATAAAGCTAGAAGGCATGTACCAGGCCAAGATAGTTCGAAATAAAGCCATATTAATGAGATGTTTGGTGAATTTGAAGTTACGAAGTGGAACTTCCATTACAGAACATACCAATAATTTCCACATCTTGGTGAATCAGCTGTCTGCAGTAGACATGTAGATGGGAGATGAAGTACAAGCCCTCATACTACTCAGTTCTCTTCCTAATAACTGAGAGACATTGGTGGTCACTCTCAGCAGTTTGACTTTAGGAGGCAAACTTACCATGCTTATGGTAAAATATGCCATGTCGAATGAAGAGTCCAGAAGAAAAGACGTTGGCTCACAACAGACAGAAGTTTTCATCACGAAGAATCGGGGAAGACATCGAGGAAGAGAAAAAGGGAGAGGCAGAAGCAAAACCAGAAGTAGATCCTAAGATGGAATGATTTCTATTTATAAGTGCTATCATTGTGGCATAGAAGGCCACTTAAAAGAATAATTGCCAAAAACGGCAACGAGAGCAGGGCCAAGGCAATAACCAGTCGAAGAATAACAAAGAAGAGACACTAGTAGTTGTCCAATGAGATATAGCCATATGCTCCATGAAGAAAGAGACATGCATTCACACAACAACTCAAGATGTTGAGTGGCTGGTAGATACTACAGCATCATACCACGTAACTCCTCATAGATATTTCTTCACAACATATAAAGTAATAGACTTTGGTTCAGTGAAGGTGGAAAATATCAGTTCCTTTTGGATAGTAGGAATTTGTGATATTCAATTACAGATAAATATAGGGTGTACATTAATTTTGAAGGATGTCCTACATGTTCTAGAATTTTAGCTGAATGTACTCTCGGGGATAACCCTTGACAAACAGGGTTATGACCGTCAATTCAGAAATGGTACATGGATAATGAAAAAAGGTGTCATGGTTGTCCCCCGAGGACATGTTTGCGGCACACTATACAAAACTCATATGAGGATTTATGCAGACAGCCTCAATGTAATTGAAAAATAGGCTTTCAAAATCCGTGGAACCAAAGACTCAGTCACATGAGTGTGAGAGGGTTGTCTACCCTGACCAAGAATGAGCTTACAAGGATGTTTCACAAGGTCCTTGCAACCATTATTTAATTGGTAAGAAACACGGAGTCTAGTTTAAATTATCTTCAAATAGAAGATTAGAGTTGCTCAGTCTGGTACACTCTGATGTGTGTGGTCCCTTGGAGGTTGATTCACTAAACAATAATAAATATTTTCTGACTTTCATTGATGATGCTACTTGGAAAGTATGGGTGTATTTTCTCAAAACGAAAGAGCAGGTCATTGATCAGTTCAAGATGTTCCACACCAAGGTGGAGTGTGAAACAAGGAAGAAGCTAAAGTACCTCCGCACAGACGATGAAGGTGAGCACATTTCAAGGAGTTAGATGCCTACTGCAGGAGACACGGCATTCGACATGAGAGAACTGTTCCACGCACCCCACATCATAATGGTATAGCTGAAAGAATGAACCACATCATCATGGAGAAATTCAGAAGTATGATCAACATGGCTAAACTGTCAAAGCTATTCTGGGGAGAAGTTGTTCATGATGCCTGCTACCTGATCAACAGATCACCATATGTACCGTTAAATTTTGAGATTCCGGAGAAAGTGTTGTCTGGTAAGAATCTCTCTATTCTCACTTTAGAACTTTCGACTGTTTAGTCGTTGTACATGTATCCAAGGAACTCGGGCAAAAGCTCGATATAAAGACTACTCCACTTATATTCCTAGGCTATGGAGATGTAGAGTTTTTTTTAAGATCAGACAATTGAAGATATTAAAAAGCCTATGATGTCTTCCCATTTCAGTGCCGACAGAAATCCAGACCAAGCACCAGCATAATTGGCCAAATATAGGGTGCACGATGAAATTCCAGAAGCAGAACTAGAGGAGGCAGATAAAGTTTTTTGCACGTGTCATGTTTACGTATTTACAGTTTATATTTTTCATGCATCGTGCTTACATGTTTACAGATTATGTTCTTCAAGTGTCATGTTTATAGTTTTCAATTGATGATTTCCATGAATCATGCTTACATATTTTGTTTCAAGTTTCAAGTCTATAGTTTATATTTTCAGCTTGTGTGTCATGTTTACAAGTTTAACGTCATGTTTCCCATGTATCATATTTATGTTCACATATCACGATTTCCATGTATCAAGTTTACAAGAACAAGAAATGAAATATTTTCAAACCACCAGTAGAGTGTCGTCCACTCATGTATATGTTGGGGTTTTATCAGGGCGACGCAGCGGAAGAAGCGCGGTTCGGGCGAAATCATAGTTTAAAATTTTTAAAACTTATGAATAAATTATTCAATATCCAATATTAATAATTCATTCATATTTCACCTGAATATATTTATTCGATATCAAATAACGACATAAATAATATAGAAACTCCGTGAAACTTTTACGAAAATATTTTTCTACAAAATAGCATAAAACACATTTCCGACCGAACCGATCGACCAATGCACATGGGGACTGCCCAGGTCAGGCCCAAAAATATTTGGAAAGTTCTTGGACTGCCCGAACAGTGACAGTTCACTGTTTGGGCAGCCATTACCCGTTAACGTCATTTTTCACCGTTTTCGCGTAATTTCACTACGAAATAATTTCCGGTAATTATTTTTCTTGGGCAATTAAAATAAACTTATTTATTTTAATTACTCAATACTTGAAAACTGAAATTTTACCCAAGAAATCATATTTCTTGAAAATTACCATTTAAATTTTGCATTTTATTCATTTTAGTCCTTAAATTATCAAATACAATTTTGGATGATTCCAAATCAGTTCTAAAATGATTTTCAACATGTCCAACACATCAAAATAGAAATTACAATAAAATCCCCACTAAAAGACAAAATTGCCAAGAAGCCTCAAAGGTTTGTAAATTTTGTAATTTAGTCCAATCTTGTTCAAAACAAGTCAAGATCAAATCCAATCAATCCCAAATTTAATATGCATCATATACACACCATAATATATCACATATATGAAAATACTCAAAATTGGAATAGGTTAAGAACCATAATTTCTCAATTACTACAATTGATCAATTTACACTAAATTGAATAAATTCAATACTTTAATCAAATATTTAACACACCAAACAAGTCTCACCACTTGAAATAACTCAAGAAAAATTTTAAGTCATAAATGAGTGGCCTTAAGACTCTAGAATGGCAACTTGATTACTAATTAATCAAAAAAATGCTTAATAACCAATTATAAGAAGAGAGTATTGAGCAGGGAGCCACAACCTAAATGCTACATGATCATCCACAGATTTGGATGATGACAGACCTCCTGAAACTAGTGGACCTCATACAAGAAAATATAAGCGAGGCAGATTTCCATCAACCAGATATACAATATATGAATATATTATGCTTACTAATGAGAGGGAGCGAAAGAGTTTCTTATAAGAAAAGAATGCATTGAGGAATAAATGGGTGAAGAAATATGGCAGTGGAACTGTGCTATACAGAGACACAACATAAGAGTACTATGCAAAGACACTGTGAAGTGTGATGTGCAAAGACACAGCCGACATGTCAACAAAGATGGTCACTCGGGACAAGCTAGAGCTGTGCAGAGACATAGTCGGGATAACTTTCAGATGACAATCATTTCGGATGCAGCTGGAGGGGGAGAATTATAGAATCCAGCTGCCATAATCTTTATTGTCAAATATTATGCTCACCATTGTCAAAAATAATTGCTACCTTTTGACAATAGGGCAAACCACCAAAATAACTTTATGTGAGTTTGTATTTTTGTTGACAATTTGGTTCCTAGAAATGACTATAAATTGAGCTTTCATTTGAGAGCTCAAAGGCATCCCCAACAAGAAGTTCCAAGTAAGAGAGCTTAGAGTGTAAATTCTAAGTAAGAGAGCTTAGAGAATGTAGTTAGTGTGTGATGTTTTTTGTACAAGTTTTGTAACACTTGTAAATTCTATTCAAGTAGTAACAGAGAATATTTATTTTTCCTCACAAAACACTCTTCAGTGATCATAGAATCAAAATATTTTAGGAATCTATTGAAATCAATTATATAGTACAAATCGTGATTTTGAGAATAAAAAAAAAGACCTAGTGCCAAAATATCTCTGATTTTGAATGTTATGAGTTGAGAGTCAAAGGTCATATCTATTGACCACTGTACAAAATTCTCACCATAAACAGAATTTAGAAAAGATCTTGATGTATGTAATATTACTCATTTTTTTTATCGGAAAACTATTTTCAAAATTGAGAGTTACCAAAACAATTAATATGATTAATACTTGCACTAAATTGACATGATTTTTTTGGTTGAACTTTTAGAGTTAGATAAGCTCGTGACTACCTTATGCTCCATAAATGGTAGATGGTGATGGAGATTGCATTTGACTCTTTTATGTGCTAAGGTGGCAAAATTTACACAATTAATAATTAAATGGTGATGGACTTATTTTACTCTACGTTCTATAAATAAATGCCACTTGGACTTTTGACGTTTTAAGTTAAATAAAACAACAATGAGATGTCTTTACCCTACCACTCATATAATTTTGCCCCACCCAAAAATATTTTTCACATGCTCTTTTTTTTTTCACATGCTAGTAGAATTTGAAAATTTGGTCTCATTAGATTTTTATTTCTAACTCCGTTAATTATTAAATAAATTAAAATTTTAAATATTATATTAAGAATATAATGAACTTAATTCCATAAGGCTAACCCGTCATTCGGTATGATATCAAATTAATTTAGTGAGTTTAGTTAATATTCCCAAAAATCTCAAACATAAGATAGCTCTATTTTCTTCTTAATCTCACTCTCATGTAGAAACTCACTGATGCTTTAAATGTATATTTGTGTCATTCTCACCAGCCAAATAATTATTGATCAATGGAAATAGATTCTCTTGTTTCGATATAAGCATCAAAACAAGTAAGCAATTTCTTGCAACATCATTGTCATGCAAATAGATCCAATTACCAAATAAAAATCATTTCATATACCATAAAACCATGTGATGTAGATGGATAACAAATGTCTCGCCAATAATGTTTCTGATTGATGTGTATTGTATAACACTAAGGGAACTAGATATTTTTTCTATTTTTGTATGGCCAGTGTTGATTATAGACGGGCTATGTATTTTGCCTATATTTTTATTTTTATTTTTAAAAAATAATTAATGGTTAAGGATTTTATTTTCATTTTAATAATATTTTTATATGATCAAAGACCTCAAAATATAAAAATGACATTAAAATCCTAAGAATATCAAGACTAAAATCGTAATATTAATGCAGGAACATGGAATCATCACAGTTTCACAAGACTATAAATATATTTATATGAACGTTGTCCCATTGTAATCAGTTGCTTCCTAATCGGCAATTGACGTTGATAATAAGAGCAATTTGATATTCTCAATTTAGCTACAAAGATCAGAGCAATATTTATGCTACTAAATGGTACAACAAAACTCTGATAAGAGTCACATGCTACCACTCTCTACACTATTTTTTTTAAAAAAATATTGGAAACTCCCGGGTGAAGTGAGCTGGTAAAATCTTCGATTGTCTTAAATTTTTATTTGAACTCAAACTCAGGACCCGTCGACTATGTTATAAGCTTTTTACCACTCTCTACACATTTTAACTAATTTACATTGCACACAAATAATTTAATATGCCACAACTTTTTGCCAGCTGCAATATATCATAATGTACTTGATAATTTTAGAAAGTTGGCATTATTATAGCCCCCTCATAAAAATCAGATTGCATATATATAGATATTTTAGTACTTATTACTTGATCAAAATGAGAGAGAAGAAAAGGCCACCAATGAAATGGAAAAGTCCGTTTTATGATCCCCTTCATTTTATATTATCGGTCCCATTTTTAGTTAACCTAATTTATTATAGGATTTATTATTTACTCTAAAATGGAAAAATCCATTTCTATTTAGACCAAACTCAAAATAGAATTTACATTTAGTTCACTCACAAGTAAAATGACATAAATATCCATGATAAAATAATATAATTACAAATTTGCCGCTCAAAAAACAAAACAAAAAACCAAAAAAGAAAGAAAAGAAAAATACCTTAGGTTAAGGAATCCATATTTGGTAGTTTCTTTTCCAAAAATTTAATTTAAAAATAAAATATCTCCAAAATTAAATTATTTCAAGAAAAAAAAGATATATATTATTAATTTATAAATCATAAGCTTTAAAATAAATATCATTATCGATAAGTTTTGATGAAAGAGAAATTATATAAAAATGGTATGTCATTTTCAAACATTCACATCTCCTTCATATGGACTCCAAATCATAATCTATAAAATTTTACATATAGGTAGCATTCATACCTACAACCTTTATTAAGGAACCTATCTAAAATTTAGACTTTCATAATATTAAAATTAGCCCCAAAATTATATCGTTGCACATAATATACCACATGAAAATATGACTGTGCTATTACAAAGATGTACATATCATTAAAAAAATTGACTCTCCTTACAAAAAATATGACTGATTTTACAAAAATGTCACTGTTCGTATAAAAAAAAATTTGATTGTCGTTCTAAAAAATATGATCATCCTTACAAAAAAAATATGATTGAGATTATTAAAATGTGACTGTTCTCATAAAAAAAATATGATTGTCTTTACAAAAAAATATGATTGACTCATTAAAATGTGTTTGTTTTTTAATTACCTATATTAAAAAATCCTTTTTTTTTTTCAAAAATTAATCTTGAATGCAATGGGTGATTGTATTTGAAGTGCTTTTACATTAAAAGTAAGAATGAAACTTATTTGAAATGCTTTCACTACAAAAAATAAGGTTTATAACATTGAAACTTATCGACGCTAAAATTAATAAATTAGACGGTAAAAGTAATTTGCGTCGAATAATTTCGACGCTAAATTTGGACGAGAAAGACAAATAGCGTCAAAAATATAAATTTCGACGCTAAAACCTTATATTTTGCGTCGAAATATTTTTGACGAAAAATTATATTTCGCGACGCTAAAGTACATATTTGGCGACGAAACTATGCGACGCTACAAGGTCTATTTTAGCGTCGAAAATGTTCGACGCCAAAATCAATAAATTATTAAAAAATAAATATTATTTTATTACTTTTAGCGTCGAATAATTCGACGCTAAAAGTAAAACAAATTTATTATTTTACATACATTTTCTCTGAAATATTCAATTTAATATTTTAAAAAATATTATTATTTCAAAAAAAAATATCGAATTATAGTATAATTATTTTTATTATAATAATTAATTTGTTATTGTAATGAAAATTTATTAAATAAAATAAATACATAGTCTATTAAAACTATATGTTGTGAATGTTTATACAAATGAAAATAAAATTTATTGCTGCTGTGATGGGGGGCGCTCGAGCCCGATGCACTCCGGCCGAGTGAGGCCTCCAACATCTCTCAGAAAGCCCTAATCTACTGATTGAACTCCTGCATATTCCTTTCGTGGTCCACTTTGACCTGCAGTAGCGTCTCCTGAGTCTTCTTCAGCTCGTCTTCGGTATTTTCCAACCTATTCTTGGTGGTGGCTAGCTCATCTCGAAGGCACAAGTCAGTTTGAGAAGAAACAGTAGTGCGCCCAGATGACGTCAGCTTCTTACGAGTGCCAAGGCCGAAATTATACGTTGTCTGGTTCTTAAAAACCAATTGCGACAACCTCTCATCCGGTATAGGGTCGGACTCTGTCTCTTGAGTTTGATGCTGGATCCACCATTTCGTTCTGTTTTATAAAAATTAAGTTAATGTTCGAATTTGAAAAAAAAAATCAATTTAAAATAATATTTATTTTATTTAAAATACTTAAACTTATGTAGCAGCGTTCCGCTTCTTCATTGATCCATTTTTCCTTCTCATTGTAGTACGTCACTTGGAAAAACACTGGAAATGACTGCACCTTACCTGTGATACTCTGCTAAAAAATATAAACTGATACATTGTTGGACATTAGTAAAATTAATGAACTGTTAAAATACAGTTTAGGATATATTTACCTCAGAATGTTCGGCACAGTGTTGGATAAATGGCTTGGAACCTCCATGGTGGTTGAAACGCAGGTGACTTCGATTATCCGCATTTGCGTGAGATTTATTCTGCATTTAACAACACTGTAAGTAACAAAAATGAATAGAATTATCAATTTCGTATTATTTTAAAAAATACCTTGTGTTACTCGCTAGACCAAAGCTCACACAAGAATGTCCAGTCTTGCTCCTCTATAAAATCAGGCTTGTGTTGTGGAGTATCCAAAGGGCCATATGCGTCGAATATCGGTTTCTAGACTTTTGTCCTACAATCCTTATAACTTTTCCCCATTTGGTGGTCAAGATACTTCTGGACATTTACTTTGGTTAGATCCACGTCGAACCACTCCTGCAGGACTAGCAACCTAGTAAAAATTAAGTATAAAATATTAATTTAAAGATAACAGAATATAACGAAAACTCAATACTGTAAGTTTACTCACAAGTAGTGTTGGGAAGAGCTAGTTGATTTTCGTCTCCCACGGTATCTTTCTCGAAGAAACATAGTTTTGGGGAGCTTCATACCGAGCAGAAGCACCTGTGGCATTGGTAAATGATGAATAATGTTGCCCGATTTGTCTTTCTCTATCATCTGATATCTCTATCCGGATGCGACCGTGAGCCTTAACGTGCTTAACCAACCCCAGGCCACGGGTGCGTCCTCGACCCTTCACTGTACTCGAGTCACCTGTGCTAGCAGAGACCCCAACATGGGCATCTGTCATTGCAGGTGTAGATGGAGTCGAAGTAGCGTGTTTGCGATTTCCCGATGTCATCTGCAAAGTAAGAATCAAAATACAGTATTTGAATAATAGTTATGCACCCTCAATTTCACTAGCAAGATATATATATATATATATATCCAAATTTAAAATATATAAATAAGATAAAAAATCTGAATCATTGGCTAGTTTATCAAATCATTCACTTTAAGTCTTATAACTGTAATCCAAGCCATATCTAGAATAAATTCAAAACTAGCATTTTTCAAATACCGCAAGCTCGCAACTTACGGCACGACGGAGCTTCTTGTTCCAGAATTTCCAGAACAGCAGCATGCTATTCTGGAAATTCCTGTTGGAAATTCCAGAACAGTAGCCTGCTGTTCTGGAATTTCCAGAACATCAAGCATATAAAATTCACCTAATCGTTAGAATTCCACCATATAAAATTCTTCGAAAAAGTCAATAAATACACTCATTCATTTATTGATACCTACATACAAATATACCCACCAACATACATACATACATACATACATACAATGCCAGATTCATTCATAACCCATTTCACCAATTTATCATATCATCTGAATTCCAAATCTAAACTTCACCAAACGTATCATTCAACACACATTCCCACCTACATAACACACACAATACGTATATGCATACATACATATGAAATCATTACACTGACTATAAATCAAAAGATAAATTGATTTTTCTATACAGGTTTGTGAATCCGCTCCGTACTTACGTGAAAGATAAATTGATTTTTCTATACTTGTGTGATAAAACTGTTAGGACAATTATGGAACCCATAGGGTCGGATTGGTGTCCCGCGCAGCTGAAAATGGGTCTAATATATGGATATCAAGCATGAATGTATTTTAAAATATTTTAATGAAATACTATATTCCATTATGAGTGTATAGGAAAAAACCGGGGCTGAATCGTAGTCCAGAAACTCAAAAATAAAGAAAAACAAATTCGGTGCGCGTGACGTGCGACGTGAGTGCTACAGTGCCGCGCGCATAGTGCGTGAACAGCTTGCTCGAATTGTAGCTCGAGCTGGACAAATTTTTTTTTTGTTTTAATTGTTTTCGGCTTTCCCTAAACACTTTCAAAACATCCAAAATTAATTTTAACATCAAAACCAACATCAACACATGTTATAAAATAAAAATTAAGTTTTTCAAAATATCAAATATTTTTACAAAAATATAAATTTATTCTAAATATGCACCGGCGTAAATTTTGAATCTAATCATAAATCAATTTTTGAATCCCAATAAGAAATGTCTCATGAACAATTCTAGTTCACCTAAAGGTGGTCAAATGATTCTAGAATGGTAGCCTTAGCTCTAATCTTTTAATCTTAAGTTCTAAACTCTTATTAATTGTTTCATTTCCAACATTAACATATTTGACCTAATTACAAGTATGTTGTGTTTATACTTCTAAAGTATCCTAACACAATTTATTAGCCTTATTTCAACATTAAGTTATGTGATCATGCTTCCAATACATATTTCATAACTTAAGAGAATTTCAAACTTACCTAGCAAGCTTGAAGCAAAGATCCAATCTATTTCTCTTTGTTGAAATGTTATGAGAACTTCCAAAGTGTTGCAAGCTTTTCTTCAAGATCCAACCTTGATTCCAATGCTAGCAAGCTTCACTCCAAGATCCAATCTTGATTTCTCCTAGATGAAATGTTATAGAGACCTCACAAGCTTCTCTAAACACTTCTCTAACTTAGGCTAATTTTCTCTAAGAAATACTTGTGTATAGCTTTCACAAATTTTTACCATTCTTCCATATACTCATAAAATAAGGTATTAATCAATATATTATTCCCATAATATCATATGTATTTGTTGAAAAGAGAGTAATTTTTTTGCCCTAAAATTATGTTAGAGTTTACACATTTTGGCAGTGAAAGTTTATTTATAAATATATCTTCAATACATGTATCGAACTTTGGGCCAGTGACTCCCAAACCGATTGGTTTTAGGGCACTAGGTGTTAAAACACCCATAGGAACTTAATTGCTCGGATCTCAGATAAAAAGTATCCAAAACATATCTTCAATCCATGTATCGAACTTTGGGCCAGTGACTCCCAAACCAGTTGGTTTTAGGGCACTAGGTGTTAAGACACCCCATTGACTTAATTGCTCAGATCTCAAATAAAAAGTGTCTGATTCTCTTAAGCTTTCTTTTTAACCCTTTTAACGAGCTTTGGGCCAGTAATTCCCAGACCAGTTGGCCTTAGGGTACTAAGTGTTAAGACACCTCTACGGACTTAATTCCTCGAGTTAAAAAGGCTACGAAAATGAACTTATTCAAACTCCATTTTTTTTTAGAAATATATAAATTTCACTGTCTTTAGGTGTTATCTCCAACAGACTAGAGAACTGAATAATACAGAATTTTCACTTACCACCCATGATCATGGATTTGACAGTTACAGCTACAACTAAAGATTACAGATTAAGGTCCAGGTTTACTTTGTGCTTTTTGCCACGATCGTTACCAGACCAGTTCAACTTGGAAAGAATAAGGTCGATTCGTGGTTCATAAGCTAAGAGTTGGTCAATTAAATCATCAGTTTTTCTTACAATTAGGAAGATATCTTTTACCGATTTTGAAATAAACCCATTTCTTTTGGCATTTTCAAGAAATAGAAAAAGAAAATCGAAAAATCCATTAATATTAAACAGCCCAATGGATTTTTGGTGAATATTCAAGTTTGCTCATGACACAACTGTGAATATTTCTTCCAACGTTCCTAGCCCACCTGGTAAAGTAATGAAAGCATAAACATGATTGATCATTTCAGTGAGTCTTTCAGACATACCTGGGACAACACATTCTTCTCCGTTTGATTTTCCGATGATGTTGTCCTCTGTTAAGGGTTTTGGAATGATCCCCAAAATTTTACTGCCACATTCTTGTACAACTTTTGAAATAAACCTCATCAATCCAAGATTGTCACCACCATATACTAAGTGCATGTTTCTGTTTGCCATAACTCTACCAAATTCTCTCACAGACTCAATAAATTCTGGTTTAGTTCTGGAGCTAGTCCCACAAAGCACACATATATTAGTGAATCGTCATTTTAAATTTGTCTCCATTTGTGTTATCTCTCTTAGCTAGTTGTGTTGAAGAAAGAGAAGTGACAAGCTGAACTTATAGATCCTGAAAAGGGTGAGTAATAAATACACTAATACCTGCAAAATGACAATTATTAGGAAAATAGATCGTGAACCAAAAGGTTAGATACTATCGGCAAAAAGTAAATTAAAACAGTAATTTAAAATAAAGGAAATCAACGCAATAATTAAAAAAAATATATACTGGTAGTTGTGATTCTGGCTCACATCTTCCTTTAGTTTTACGTCCAGTAACGGCTTAAATGCCATCTATGGGTCGGGGATAGGCTTCCCATCCAACTTTCTTATAAATTGGCAAACATGATCTTTTAAAGTTAGATTCCCGAAACTGTATTGTTGTCTTTCTTTTTGAAATCATGTATGTAACTTGCGAATCTCTCGATGAACATATCCACTATGATGCGTCTCAAGAGTCAATGATATATCATCCAAAGACTCAGTACTCAAGCCATACCTAATGATTTTAATTTTATCTTCGCGATTATCAGACACCATTCCTAAAGAACGACAACGAGTGTTGCACATACTATTGGACAATTATGGCCCATAGCATCACTATTTGTACAGATCATGGTGTTGTTGTACAAATTAAATGTGTGACAAAGGAAATTGCTCTTTTATCATTTGTAATTAGATTACCAAGATGTATAAATGATAAAAGGTCCTTATGATTAGTTCCGGATTGAGATGATATGAGACAGTATCAATCCACGAAGGTTTAATCATTAAATATCTCTAGTCAGAGTATTATCGAGATTGGACATCGATAATGCGTAAAAGACTAGTATTACACTTGTGCGCGTTGTGGGAGCATAACGACATAGTTCTCATATATTTGGGTATATGATACTCATGCAAGTGTAATAGGAGGTTGTCTTTACCGATGGTACGGGAACAGCTTCGCTCTGGATAGACCCATCAGAATTCCATTGGTAGTATGACTATGTGTCTATGGAAGTCCGAATCAGGGTAGGTGTATTTGGTCTTAACTTGAGACTTGCACCGCTAATACTTGCGACAATCAATATACTTTGGTTTTGGTCGTCCAGGGCTTTAACAGGTTCTGTGTACGCCTCTTCTGGGTATATTGAGAATCGTAGTGTATTGGGTGTGATGTCAAGACGGAAGTATCACTCCAGTCATAGTGGAGATGATGATCACGTAGGATACGGAACTGGTGCTCTTATGTACTGCAGTCATCGGGATAATATGACTAGGTCATGATTATCCGATTATAGAGACTAGTTACCAGAGATCCGATATGTGCTTCGTACGGGACAGACACAATTCCAGCCCCAGGCCTTGCATGTGACATCCGATGCTGGATCGTAATACGCAATACTACGTATACTACGCCTGATATAGATCACATATTCCTTTAAGAATATTTCTGGAGAATTGGGTAGGCATGGTGCTTTGCTAGAAGCCAACCATGTCTTGTAAATCGGTAAAAATGTAGTACTAGGTACGTACGTGTTCGGATAATCCGACGACCGGATTTACTGCCAACATATCCGGGGATCTCATGGGTCGCTTCCCGAAGATTCACCGATGACATATGACTCGCACTTTATTAATCTGAGATTAATTATATGAGAGAGAAAATTAATCTGGGATTAATTACGGTGATATTTTATCTGGGATAAAATATTATTTAAAGAGAGAGAGCGATTAGTTGGAATTAATCGATAAAATAATTTATTCGATATATTATACGAAATTGGATTTCGACGCAGAATTAAAATTAGATTTTAATTCGGGCGAACGAGTCAATTTAGAATTAATTCGTTAGCGATGTGAATAGTAATTTTGCTAGGCACAATTATTTAATTAAATTTGATTTAATTACGTCGCAACGAAAAATTCGTTAATTCGGAATTAGCGAACCCGAGCCCGGGAGTGTTTGCAGGCCCACTCGCATTTCGAATTCAAGTACGGCACATAAGTCACATCAAGCGTCAAATCATTAGTCACTTTGATTGATGTGATGTCTAGTCACTTTGAGTGATGTGACAACTAGTCACTTTTGAGTGATTGATGGTAGTCGTTGGATGGCTTTAATACTTGTACCTTTTTTACTTTGGAAATTCAAATTTGGTATATGTTTATTATTGATTTTGGAAATCAAAACCAACTAACACATTTTCTCTTTCCCTCTTCCAAACTCTCGGCCAAGGGCTATTTTTCTTCTCCAAAAATTCTGCAAATGCCGAGTACAAGGAGAAGCAAAGGGAAAGATTTGCGGCAAATCTTTTCGAGGTGCTAGCACACATTAGGAGTCTTCCGAAGGTGATAGGGAAACTCACCAGTGGGCATGGAATGCACACCAAGCTTGGAGCTTGAAAGACCGAACATGGAGCATAAAATTGGAGCAAAGTCGAGAGGTCCAAAGCTTGGAGATTTTTGTTGTTCCTCGCATCGCAAAAGCCGATCAATGTAAATATGATTCCGCCATACTTCTTGTTGTATTCACACATGTTTCATTGCTTGAAATCGATCTTGGGACTTACTAGAAACCCAACAATGGTATCTTGAGCCATTTTGAGCATGAAATTTGATTAGGGTAAAATTTGGGCAAAATTGATTTGAGCATGTTTGAGTGAAATTACTTGTTTGAGCATGCTTGTTAATGGATGACTTGGAGTTGTTTGTGATCAATTTTGTGAAAAATGGATTGGATCAATTTTTCCCAAAAAATGTAGGCTTGGCCGAAACATATTGGTGCCCTAATGTCATGGAATTTTTTTGATTTTGATCATTGGATGAGTTGAAATCATTAGGGAAATGTTGATTTAGGATTTAATTGGATTGAATTCGGAATCGGACATGAAAACCCCTAAATGCCGTGAATGATTAGCATGTAAAATGATTGATTTTTGATTCAAATGTGTTGGACATGTTTTGATGATAATGAGCATAATTAATTGAGTAAATTGGTGTTTTGGAAATGTTAATTTGGTTAATTAATTATGGCATACACTTTAGGTTAATTAAATTATGAAATTTGGAATTTTGGTAATTTAATTAATTGGGCCAAATTTGGAATTGGGCTTGTAAAGTTGTAATTGGGCTTAATGGGCTTGGTTGGGCCAAGTTTGGTTTAGGCTAATTGGTTGGATCCAATTGGGCCCAAAACCATAACCATAAAGTCCAAATATTATTAAATGGACCTTTAATATTTTAATTGGGCCTAATGGGCCTAAATTGGTTTCTTGGCAAATAAGGGTGATTCCTTAAATGGGCTTTGGTATTTGGGTTTCACCCATATTGACCAAAATTCCATGCCTTAAGAAAATTAATTGAAAGCCCATTGGACTTTAATTAAATTGACATTGGATGTTAATTGGGCTTTGAGACCCGTAATGATTAGATTTAGAATCTAAGTCGTAAAGGTTCATTAATAAAGTGTAAATATTTAATTTGAAATTAAATATAGAATTAGTATTAAATACAAATTAAATTGGATTTAATATTGTAGTTTAATATAATTCAAGAATTCGTACTTTGAGTACTTATTCGCAAAACGAGTTTGACTCCCGCAAAATCAAATCGTTGTTTGAACATTGGATGGTCATTAATTTCAGATTAATTAATTGGATTAGATTGATTGATAACATGCTTTGTGTGAATACATCGATGCGATGTATGAATAATGTATATCGGATGGATATTAGATGGGTGAGGGCAATTTTGGAAATTATTGTAATAAATTTAGAATTTATTAAATTGGACCTGCGTGTCCAGCCTATTACCTTTTGACTCTGTGTATTTCTCTTCTCACCTATTCCCTTCAATGTAAATGAGGTTTCTTTAGAAGTGTTATGTAATCGGGTAGAAGTAATACTTGTGCTAGCGGGAGAGAGGAAATGGAGAGATTTGTTCTAGGAACAATGTGTTTAAGTATCCATCCGCATATCATTATTATTTTATTTATACGCACCTTATTATGTTTTTAGAATGCATGTTTAAGGGTGTATGATGATGAGACCTTAACAAAGATAATTAATTAGTTGCCAATTACGGGCAAAATATTAAGCGTTTTTTCTTCCATTGAGTGATTCTTACTCAAGATCCAAGACTGGCACTGGTTTGTTGGCCAAAGACAAGACTGTTGGAGTTCTACGGTCCCGAGGATCGAATAATAAGCATAAAACACATGTGCTAATACAACGAGGGAGTTGCGGAATACTCACATCGATCGGTTGAGAGATGCGAGAGACAACAAAAAATCGATTTTCTGCCCCCTGTCATGCTCGGCAGTGAGCTGCTGTTTGGCTCTCCATTTGCGGCTTTGGTCCTCCATGAAAGCTCCAAGCTTTGTGATGAAATCCCAAGCTCATGGGTGGGTTTCCCTATCACCTTCGTATGTCTCTTTAAATGCTAGCTCTTGATGTTTTTGCCATAAAAACATCACACTTTGCTTCCCCTAGCTCACGGCAGTGAGCAAACCAGAAGAGAAAAATGGCAGCCCATTGGTCGTGTGAGAAGAGAGAAAGAGAGAGTTGTGTGTGTTTTTGGTTTCAAAAACCTTATACCAAAAAACAAGACTAAAAGTTGTATATGCCTTTCCAAAAGTCAACAAGATTTGGAGCCAAAATTTGGCAATAAATGCACACAACCACCTCCATCAACATCTATCACTATTCACATCAAAAGTGACTAAACATCACATCACTCAAAGTGACAAGTGATGTTGACACTTGATGTGACTAATGATTTGACGCTAGATTTAATTTGCGTGCCGCACTCGAATTCTAAATGCGAATGCGCTCGCAAACAATCCCAGGCTCGGGTTCGCTAATTCCAAATTAACGAATTTTCCATTGCGACGTAATAAATGATTATGCCTAGCGAAATCACTATTCACGTCGCTAGCGAATTAATTCTAAATTAACTCGTTTGCCCGAATTAAAATCCGATTTTAATTCCGCGTCGAAATCTAATTTCGTATAATATATCGAATTTATTATTTTATCGATTAATTCCAAATTAATCGTTATCTCTCTTTAATTGATATTTTATCCCAGATAAATATCTCTGCAATTAACCCCAGATTAATTTTCTCTCTCTACTAATTAATCCCAGATTAATGAAGTGCGAGTCATACGTCATCGGTGAATCTTCGGGAAGTGACCCATGAGATCCTCGGATATGTTGGCAGTAAATCGGGTCGTCGGACTATCCGAACACGTAAGTACCTAGTACTACGTTTATACCGATTCACAAGACAAGGTTGGCTTCTAGCAAAACACCATGCCTACCCAATTCTCCAGAAACATGCTTACAGGAATAAACGATCTATATCAGGAGTAGTATACGTAGTATTGCGTATTTCGATCCAGTATCAGACTGTCCCATGCTAGGCCTGGGGCTAGAATTGTGTCTGCCCCGTACGAAGCACATGTCAGATGTCTGGTAACTAGTCTCTATAATCGGCCACTCCCGTATCCTACGTGACATCATCTCCACTATGACTGGAGTGATACTTTCGTCTTGACATCACACCCAACACACTACGATTTTCGATATACCTAGAAGAGGCATACACAGAAACCGGTTAAAGCCCTGGATGACCAAAACCAAAGTATATTGATTGTCGCAAGTATTAGCGGTGCAAGTCTCAGGTTAAAACCAAATACACCTACCCTGATTTCGGACTTTCATAGACACATAGTCATACTACCAATGGAATTCCGAGGGGGTCTATCCAGAGCGAAGCTGTTTCCGGTACCATCGATAAAACACAACCTCATATTACACTTACATGAGTATCCTATACCCAAATATATGAGAACTATGTCGTTATGCCCTCACAACGCGCACAAGTGTAATACTAGTCTTTTACGCATTATCGATGTCCATTCTCGATAATACTCTCACTAGGGATATTTAATGATTTATCCTTCGTGGATTGATACTGTCTCATATCATCTCAATCCAGTAACAAATCATAGAGACCTCCTATCATTTATACATCTTGGTGATCTAATCACAAATGATATGAGAGCAATCTCATTTGTCACATAGTTAATTTGTTCAACAACACCATGATCTGTACAAATAGTGACGATATGGGTCATAATTGTCCAACAATCTCCCACTTGGCCTATAGCCAGTCACTCGAGTGTCTAACACCCGAACTATGTACGGTTCGCTCAAACTACTGAGAAAAGGCTTTCGTCAGCGGATTTGCATGATTATCGTCTGATACGATACGATCATCACACATCGCCACGATGTATGATCCAAACAGATCAGATGAATATCGAAGTATGTATCTGGATCGTTGATGAGACCATTAATCCTTTAACATGTGCTGTAGCCTAGCTCAGCTGCTAACAGAACTATATCTAATCTAATTAGATTTGTTATCGACCCAAATGGCTTCTATTGTTGCCTCAGCTGCAGCAATAACCCGCATTTGTTGTTTATTCGGTAACAATATCTTGGTTGGAGGATTTCTAGCTTACTGTACCGTTATTCAAACTGTATAGTACCGGTTGCGACTTATAGTCGTTTTATCGGTTTAGGAAACTTTCAGCAGTGATCCCGGTCACTTCAAGTTCTCCATCTCCATAGTATAAGACATCATCCTTAGTTCTCTAAGATACTAAATGACGTTCTTAACATCAATCCAGTGACTATCACTTGGATTGGCCTGTTTGTGAATCTATATGCTCAAAGCGTATGAGACACCAGATTACGTACATTTTTCAATGTACGAGTTCTCGGAGAGTGTGAACAACTTTAAATCTATCCCAGTAGATCTTTATTCCTAGAATAAAGGTTGTTTCTCCCAAGAATTCTATAGAGAATTTTCTCGAAAGCCAAGCTTTCGCCGATAGTTATTATGGGAATATCATTTAGAAGAAATGACATATTATCATTATTTATAGGACAGTCACAGTCAGTGCGCTCCCACTAACCTCCTTATATACACAAGAATCCTTTCCGTTTTGAATTAAATCATAAACTATTATGATTACATCAAAACGATAATTCCAAGAACCTAATGCTTGCTTCAATCCAAACATGGATCAATTAACCTGCAAACCTTATTTGCTAGTTTTGGTACGACAAAACCGGCAGGATGTCGTAAACATCCTCCAAAAGGTTTCCTTTTTCAGGAAAGCGATTTTCCCGTTAAGCTGACACATTTCATAAATGAAACGTGCAGCTTTAGCAAGAATTATCCAAATGGATTTACCGTGGCAACAGTTAAAAGATTTCTTTGTAATCAACACAATGTTGATAACGATACCTTTTCCCTACAAGCCTAGCTTAGTACGTTGGTATGTTGCCTTCCACGTATGTCTTCCTTGAAGACTTATATAGTACCAATAGGCACAATGCCTTGTGGTACATCAACTAGTGTCCAAACATAGTCGATTTACATGGAATCCATTTCGGATTTATGACACTTTGTCATAATATGGAGTCAATACCTTGTATCACTTCCTCATACGTAGTCAGTCGGTATTCCTCAAAAGATTGACATCTTTATGAGGTGAGATCAGAAACTCATACACCAGGTTGTTTTCTGACTCTCTCCGACTTACGTGGTTCTTGTGTATTCAAAGATTACTGGTATAGTTTCATCCTTGATGAACTATTTGTGTTCCATTAGGAATCGGTGCCTAGAATAGTATTACTCCGATTTTCATCGAGTTTTACTATCCTCCCACTTACCACTGCATATCGGTATTCCTCTTAGGAAAACCACATGGTGAGCAACATTTAAATTGTTCTCTTATGAGTTGTATAAGTACTATACTTTGGTATCCCTAGGATAACCTACAATTGGCACTTATCCAATTTGGGTTCTAGTTTGGTATCATCCAAACATATGCCCATCATTCCCAAATGTTCAGGAATGAGAAACCCGGTTTCTTTCCTGTTCATATCTAATATGAAGTCTGTCAAACAGATTCTTATGGAACCTTATTCTAAATAAGTTCTGCACTGTTAATGCTTATCCGTTGAAGGAAATGGTAGCTCAGAGCGACTCATGATTAACCTTATCATGTCCAATAAAATTCGGTTACTCAGTTCGGACACACCGTCAAAAAGACGTGTTCCGGGAGGAGTCCTCATTTGAAAGAATACTATACTCTTTCAAGTATATGAGAAACTTACTGCTTAAGTATTTTCCATTACGGTCTTACCGTGATAGTTTAATACTTTAGCCGATCTGTTTGTCTATTTCGTGTCGAAACTGTAAAAGTTTCCGATTTTTGTTTCTAAAGAAACACATAACCATAATGCGATGCCACATCCGTAAAGGTCACGAAATATTCATATCCCATCTAGCCTAGCTAGACATGGGCCCACTTGCTTCACTATGAACTAGGGCTTAAAGATCAGTGGCATTTGCACTTTTACCAAGTAAATGTGTTATAGGCACTTTGCCCATAAACTAGATTCGTATACTTTATTTGAATGGAATCAAATCAGTCCGAGTACCCACTCTTCAAAAGTGTGGATATACGAGTCTTGTTTAATTGTGTCCCAGACAACAATGCCACAAATTAGTTTCTTTTGATCAAATCAAATTGAGCTATTTGTTTGTCAAGTTCTATGTATGAGATATATTTATATTCAAAATATAAATTCTATTATTCACATCTAATGTGTTTATCTCAATATCATCTTTATATAATAAAACACTTTAGTGTTCTAGGATATAAAGGTACACCCACAGCGGGTTATACACTGATATAAAGATAATGTTTCTAGTCAAACTAGTTACATTATAACAGTTTCCTAATTTAAGTACACACCCAAATGGTAGTTCTTAAACTTATGTGTCTATAGTTAAAACAGCGACTTTCGTCCCGTTTTCAATTCGCAGATTAATCTCAACTGAAGTCAGTATCCTGCTCCTAGCAGATTCTGCACATCAGTACATATTTATGTATCACATTAAGTATCTAAAATCCAATTTTAATACTAGTAGTGAACATATTTATGACAAATATATTTGAAGTCAGAGCTTTGCTCGTTATTCAATTCCTTCATGTCTGCTTTGTTCAAATGGCAGTCACGCTTCCGCGATCCCGTTTGCCACAATTTAGCCAGACATTTTGGGATATGTCCTTTGTCTTCCTAGAAGATTATAATAATTTTGCCTTTGCCCTTTTCACATCCCAGAAGCCTTTGGCCAAGCCTTGGCCTTCTTGAATGTCGAAATAAGATGCGCCTTGCGCTACTTGCCTTATTGCAAACTTTGACTTTGTCTCCTTGAGAATAGCCATTAACTCTACAAGAGTTCAGTATTACAATTTGTACTTCTAAGATCTAAAAATAGATCTATGAAGATCCTTCAATTTCATTATCATACTTTAAGGATCTAATCCTTAGTTCTGATTAAGAAATTAAGGAGTCAATTGCGACAAGCTTAATGGATTAAGTACTAAAGTTATCATTACATAAATCTTCCAAAGATTATGCTATACTATTTGCTTAACTTCGGGCTTAGGCCTAATATGTTATTTTATCAAATAAAGTAACTTATTATTTTCCAGGACTATCCTGAAATTATTCTCATTTTGAAAATTAAACCATTTAAATACATTTTCCCTAGGATTATGTTTTAAATGTCAATCTTTCAATTACATCTTCATTCTAATAGTCCAACTATTTAATCAATGATTTAGGTACTATTTATTATAATGATTACAATAGTCCAACTATTTAATCAACTATAATTAAATTGATTGAATACAGTCCAACTGTTTATTAAAACAACGATTTAAATATTAGTCCAACTAACATTTAATTTATTCGACGAATGATATTTGATTGAGCGCGTATGGCAAGTAATTAAACGAATATCGCAAATTTAATTCTTGCCTCCCACTATTTTTCGGCGAGCCTCTAACCCTCTGTCGAGTACTCGGGAAACCATGTTTCCTAGTGGGCTAGAATCCCGTTAAATATCACACAATCTTAACTTTGGCCAACAAATTGTATGATAATTAACTAGGTAGATCTCTAAGATCAATTGGATCCCATCCAATTCCTAGATCCAGTAGGGGGACAACCAAGTCCGAAACATATATCTTATATATGCCAATATATCCAATATATTGCCTAACCTTTTTCCTCTGAATCAACTAAGCCTTGTCTTTGGCACAACAAACTTAGTGATCCCAGTTAAGCGGAACCCATTGACCATAGAAAGCTTCGTAATCAATGTCGATAGACAAGAAATGGTCTTGACTTTGGCCAACAAACCACAACTTGGACAAGACACCAATATGGAACAAAGCTCTCGTGATTCAAACACATCCTCGACGGAAAAAGGTCTTGACTTTGGCCAATAAACCAATGCCAGTCTTAGATCTTGAGTAAGAATCACTCAATGGAAGGAAAAATGCTTAATATTTTGTGAGGGTTTTTCGCGTGCAAATTGGCAACCAATTTATTATCTTTGTTAAGGTCTCATCAACATACACCCTTAAACATGCATTCTAAATACATAATAAAGCGCGTATAAATAAATAATAATGATATACGGATGGATACTTAACACATTGATCCTAGATCAAATCTCTCCTTTTCCTCTCACCTGCTAGCACAAGTATTTGCTTCTTCCCATTACACTACACTTCTAAAGAAACCTCATTTACATTGAGGGGAATAGGTGAGAAGAGAAATACACAGAGTTGAGAGGTAATATGCTGGACACGCAGGTCCAAATAATAAATTCTAAATTTATTACAACAATTTCTAAAATTGTCCCAACCATCTAATATCCATCCGATATACATTATTCATGCGTCGAAACCATGTATTCACACAAGAATGTTATCAATCAATCTAATCAAATTAATTAATCTGATAATTAATGACCATCCAATGTTCAAACAATGATTTGATTTTGCGCGAGGCAAAATCGTTTTGCGAATAAGTACTCAAAGTACGAATTCTTGAATTAAATTAAACTACAAAATTAAATCCAATTCAATTTGTATTTAATACTAATTCGCTATTTAATTCCAAATTAAATATTACACTTTATATAATAAACCTTTACGATTTAAATTCCAAATTTAATCGTTACGGGTCTCAAAGCCCGATTAACGTCCAACGTTAATTTAATTAAAGTCCAATGAGCTTTTAATTAATTTCTTTAAGGCGTGGACTTTTGGTCAACTTTGGTCAAACCCAATAACCAAAGCCCAATCAAGGAGTAACCCCATAAGCCCAGAAATCAATTTAGGCCCATTAGGCCCAATTAAATTATTAAGGTCCATTAGTCGCATTTGGGCTTTATGGAAGCGGTTTTGGCCCAATTGGATCCAACCAATTTAGCCTAAACCTAACTTGGTACAACCAAGCCCAATAAGCCCATTTACAACATTACAAGCCCAAATCCAATTTTAAGCCCAAATAATTAAATTACAAAAAATCCAATTTCACAATTTAATTACTCAAAGTGCATTACGCAATTAATTACCCAAATCAATATTTCCAAAACACAAATTTGTACAATTAATCATGCTTATCAACATTAAATCATGTCCAACATAATTTAATAAAAATAAAACCCAATTCATGCTTCCTTTAGTCTCGGCAATTTGGGATTTATTTGTTCGATTCCGAATTCAATCCAATTAAATCCAATTCAACATTACCCAATCGTTTCCAACTCATCCAATGATCAACGAAACAAAATTCAAAGACATTTAGGGTTCTTATCCATTCGGCCAAGCTAAGGATTTTGGGGAAATTTGTTCCAAATAATTTTTCATCAAATTGATCCAATCAATCCTCAATTAAAACACATTTAAGCATACTCAATCATCCAATTTCATAAAATCATGCTCAAAAACATTTTACCCAATTTTAAGCCCTAAATCAAATTTCACGCTTTTACTCCGCTCTGATACCATTGTAGGAGTTCTACGGTCCCGAGGATCGAATAATAAGCATAAAACAAATGTGCGAATACAACGAGGGAGTTGCGGAATACTCACATCGATCGGTTGAGAGATGCGGGAGACAACAAAAAATCGATTTTCTGCCCCCTGTCATGCTCGGCAGTGAGCTGCTGTTTTGGCTCTCCATTTGCGGCTTTGGTCCTCCATGAAAGCTCCAAGCTTTGTGATGAAATCCCAAGCTCATGGGTGGGTTTCCCTATCACCTTCGCATGTCTCTTTAAGTGCTAGCTCTTGATGTTTTTGCCACAAAACATCACACTTTGCTTCCCCTAGCTCATGGCAGTGAGCAAACCAGAAGAGAAAAATGGCAGCCCCTTGGGCGTGTGAGAAGAGAGAAGGAAGAGAGAGTTATGTGTGTTTTTGGTTTCAAAAACCTTATACCAAAAAACAAGACCAAAAGTTTTATATGCCTTCCCAAAAGTCAACAAGATTTGGAGCCAATATTTGGCAATTAATGCACACAACCACCTCCATCAACATCTATCACTATTCACATCAAAAGTGACTAAACATCACATCACTCAAAGTGACAAGTGATGTTAACGCTTGATGTGACTAATGATTTGACGCTAGATTTGACTTGCGTGCCGCACTCGAATTCTAAATGCGAATGCGCTTGCAAACAATCCCGGGTTTGGGTTCGCTAATTCCAAATTAACAAATTTTCCGTTGCGACGTAATTAAGTGATTATGCCTAGCGAAATCACTATTCACGTCGCTAACGAATTAATTCTAAATTAACTCGTTTGCCCGAATTAAAATCTGATTTTAATTCCGTGTCGAAATCTAATTTCGTATAATATATCGAATATATTATTTTATCGATTAATTCCAAATTAATCGTTATCTCTTTTTAATTGATATTTTATCCCAGATAAAATATCTCGGCAATTAATCCCAGATTAATTTTCTCTCTCTACTAATTAATCCCAGATTAATGAAGTGCGAGTCATACGTCATCGGTGAATCTTCGGAAGCGACCCAGGAGATCCCCGAATATGTTGGCAGTAAATCGGGTCGTCGGACTATCCGAACACGTAAGTACCTAGTACTACGTTTATACCGATTCACAAGACAAGGTTGGCTTCTAGCAAAGCGCCATACCTACCCAATTCTGCAGAAACATGCTTATAGGAATAAACGATCTATATCAGACGTAGTATACGTAGTATTGCGTATTTCGATCCAGTATCAGACTGTGACGTGCTAGGCCTGGGGCTGGAATTGTGTGTGCCCCGTACGAAGCACATGTCGGATGTCTGGTAACTAGTCTTTATAATCGGATATACATGACCTAGTCATAATATCCCGATAGCTGCAGCATATAAGAGAACCAGTCCCGTATCCTACGTGACAGCATCTCCACTATGACTGGAGTGATACTTCCGTCTTGACATCACACCCAACACACTACGATTTTCGATATACCCAGAAGAGGCGTACACAGAAACCGGTTAAAGCCCTGGACGACCAAAACCAAAGTATATTGATTGTCGCAAGTATTAGCGGTGCAAGTCTCAGGTTAAAACCAAATACACCTACCCTGATTTCGGACTTCCATAAACACATAGTCATACTACTAGTGGAATTTCGAGGGGGTCTATCCAGAGCGAAGCTGTTTCCCGTACCATCGGTAAAACACAACCTCATATTACACTTGCATGAGTATCCTATACCCAAATATATGAGAACTATGTCGTTATGCCCTCACAACGCGCACAAATGTAATACTAGTCTTTTATATTTATTATCGATGTTCATTCTCGATAATACTCTGACTAGGGATATTTAATGATTTATCCTTCGTGGATTGATACTGTCTCATATCATCTCAATCCAGGAACAAATCATAGAGACCTCCTATCATTTATGCATCTTGGTGATCTAATCACAAATGATATGGGAGCAATCTCATTTGTCACATAGTTAATTTGTTCAACAACACCATGATCTGTACAAATAGTGACGCTATGGGTCATAATTGTCCAACAATCTCCTACTTGGCCTGTTTGTGAGTCTATATGCTCAAAGCGTATGAGACATCAGGTTACGTACATTTTTCAATGTACGAGTTCTCGGAGAGTGTGAACAACTTTAAATCTATCCCAGTAGATCTTTATTCCTAGAATAAATGTTGTTTCTCCTAAGAATTCTATAGAGAATTTTCTCGAAAGCCAAGCTTTCGCCGATAGTTATTATGGGAATATCATTTCCAAGAAATGACATATTATCATTATTTATAGGACAGTCACAGTCAGTGCGCTCCCACTAACCTCCTTATATACACAAGAATCATTTCCGTTTTGAATTAAATCATAAACTATTATGATTACATCAAAACGATAATTCCAAAAACCTAATGCTTGCTTCAATCCAAACATGGATCGAATAACCTGCAAACCTTGTTTGCTAGTTTTGGTACGACAAAACCTGCAGGATATCGTAAACATCCTCCAAAAGGTTTCCTTTTCAGGAAAGCGATTTTCCCGTTAAACTGACACATTTCATAAATGAAACGTGCAGCTTTAGCAAGAATTATCCAAATGGATTTACCGTGGCAACAGTTAAAAGATTTCTTTGTAATCAACACAATGTTGATAACGATACCTTTTCCCTACAAGCCTAGCTTAGTACGTTGGTATGTTGCCTTCCACGTATGTCTTCCTTGAAGACTTATATAGTACCAATAGGCACAATGCCTTGTGGTACATCAACTAGTGTCCAAACATAGTCGATTTACATGGAATCCATTTCGGATTTATGACACTTTGTCATAATATGGAGTCAATACCTTGTATCACTTCCTCATACGTAGTCAGTCGGTATTCCTCAAAAGATTGACATCTTTATGAGGTGAGATCAGAAACTCATACACCAGGTTGTTTTCTGACTCTTTCCGACTTACATGTTCTTATGTATTCAAAGATTACTGGTATAGTTTCATCATTGATGAACTATTTGTGTTCCATTAGGAATCGGTGCCTAGAACAGTATTACTCCGATTTTCATCGAGTTTTACTATCCTCCCACTTACCACTGTATATCGGTATTCCTCTTAGGAAAACCGCATGGTGAGCAACAATTAAATTATTCTCTTGTGAGTTGTATAAGTACTATACTTTGGTATCCCTAGGATAACCTACAATTGGCACTTATCCAATTTGGGTTCTAGTTTGGTATCATCCAAACTTATGCCCAGCATTCCCAAATATTCTGGAATGAGAAACCCGATTTCTTTCCTGTTCATATCTAATATGAAGTCTGTCAAACAGATTCTTATGGAACCTTATTCTAAATAAGTTATGCACTGTTAATGCTTATCCGTTGAAGGAAATGGTAGCTCAGAGCGACTCATGATTAACCTTATCATGTCCAACAAAATTTGGTTACTCAGTTCGGACATACCATCAAGAAGACGTGTTCCGGGAGGAGTCTTCATTTGAAAGAATACTATAATCTTTCAAGTATATGAGAAACTTATTGCTTAAGTATTTTCCATTACGTTCTTACCGTGATAGTTTAATACTTTAGCCGATCTGTTTGTCTATTTCGTGTTGAAACTGTAAAAGTTTTCGATTTTTGTTTCTAAAGAAACACATAACCATAACGTAATGCCACATCCGTAAAGGTCACGAAATATTCATATCCACATCTAGCCTAGCTAGACATGGGCCCACTTGCTTCACTATGAACTAGGGCTTACAGATCGGTGGCATTTGCACTTTTACCAAGTAAATGTGTTATAGGCACTTTGCCCAATAAACTAGATTCGTATACTTTATTTGAATGGAATCAAATCAGTCCGAGTACCCACTCTTCAAAAGTGTGGATATACGAGTCTTGTTTAATTGTGTCCCAGACAATAATGCCACAAATTAGTTTCTTCTGATCAAATCAGTTTGAGCTATTTGTTTGTCATGTTCTATGTATGAGATATATTTATATTCAAAATATAAATTCTGTTATTCACATCTAATGTGTTTATCTCAATATCATCTTTATATAATAAAACACTTTAGTGTTCTAGGATATAAAGGTACACCCACAGCGGGTTATACAATGATATAAAGATAATGTTTCTAGTCAAACTAGTTACATTATAACAGTTTCCTAATTTAAGTACACACCCAAATGGTAGTTCTTAAACTTAGGTGTCTACGGTTAAAACAGCGACTTTCGTCCCGTTTTCAATTCGCAGATTAATCTCAACTGAAGTCAGTATCCTGCTCATAGCAGATTCTGCACATCAGTACATATTTATGTATCACACTAAGTATCTAAAATCCAATTTTAATACTAGTAGTGAACATATTTATGACAAACATATTCGAAGTCAGAGCTTTGCTCGTTATTCAATTCCTTCATGTCTGCTTTGTTCAAACGGCAGTCACGCTTCCGCGATCCTGTTTGCCATAATTTAGCCAGACATATTTGAAGTCAGAGCTTTAATTGTCGCAAGTATTAGCGGTGCAAGTCTCAGGTTAAGACCAAATACACCTACCCTGATTTCGGACTTCCATAGACAAATAGTCATACTACTAATGAAATTTCGAGGGGGTCTATCCAGAGCGAAGCTGTTTCCCGTACCATCGGTAAAACACAACCTCATATTACACTTGCATGAGTATCTTATACCCAAATATATGAGAACTATGTCGTTATGCCCTCACAACGCGTACAAGTGTAATACTAGTCTTTTACGCATTATCGATGTCCATTCTCGATAATACTCTAACAAGGGATATTTAATGATTTATCCTTCGTGGATTGATACTGTCTCATATCATCTCAATCCAGGAACATATCATATGGACCTCCTATCAGTTATACATCCTGGTGATCTAATCACAAATGATACGAGAGAAATCTCCTTTGTCACATAGTTAATTTGTTCAACAACACCATGATCTGTACAATTAGTGACGCTATGGGTCATAATTGTCCAACAAAGACCTTTGTCCGTCGCGGATGTGTTTGAATCATGATGGCTTTGTTCCATATCGGTGTCTTGTCCAAGTTGTGATTTGTTGGCCAAAGTCAAGATCACTTCTTGTCCATCGACATCGATTACGAAGCTTTCAATGGTCAATGGGTTCCGTTTAACTGGGATCACTAAGTTTATTGTGCCAAAGCCAAGGCTTAGTTGATTCAGAGGAAAAAAGGTTAGGGAATATATTGGATATATTGGCATATATAAGATATATGTTTCGGACTTGGATGTCCACCTACTGGATCTAGGAATTGGATGTGATCCAATTGATCTTAGAGATCTACCTAGTTAATTATCATAGAATTTGTTGGCCAAAGTCAAGATTGTGTGTTATTTAACGGGATCCTAGCCCACTAGGAAACAAGGTTTCCCGAGTACTCCACAGAGGGTTAGAGGCTCGCCGAAAAATAGTGGGAGGCAAATATTAAATTTGCAATATTCGTTTAGTTACTTGCCAATACGCGCTCATTTCTAATTTTTCGTCAATATAAATTATTTATTAGTTGGACTAATATTTAATCGTTGTTTTAATAAAACAGTTGGACTGTATTCAAAACTATTTCAATTAATAGTTGATTTTATAATTGGATTATAGTAATCAATATAATTGAGTTTAACCAATTAAATTATAGTTGATTATATAGTTAAACTATAGTAATCATTATAATAAATAGTACCTAAAATCGTTGATTCGATTGTTGGACTATAACAATCAAGATAACTGAAAGATTAGTGTTTAAAACATAATCCTGGGTGAAAATGTCATTAAACGACTTTAATTTTCAAATTGGGAATAAAACTTCAGGATAGTCCTGAAAACCGAGTTACTTTATTTGATAGAGTGACGTCTCGAGCCTAAGCCTGGAGTTGAGCAAATAGTAGAACATGATATTTGGAATATTCATGTGATGATAACTTTAGTACTTAATCCATTAAGCTTGCTAAATAGACTCATTAATTTCTTAATCAGAACTAAGAATTAGATCCTTATAGTATGATAATGAAATTGAAATATCTTCATAGATCTATCTTTAGATCTTAGAAGTACTAAATTGCAATAGAAAACTCTTGGAGAGTTAATGGCTATACTCAATGAGACAAAGCCAAAGTTTGCAATAGGGCAAGAAGCGCAAGGTGCATCTTACTTCGACATCTCAGAAGGCCAAGGCTTGGCCAAAGGCTTCTGGGGTGTGGAAAAGGGGCAAAGGCAAAGTCATTATAATCTTCTAGGAAGACAAAGGACATATCCCAAGATGTCTGCCTAAACTATGGCAAACAGGGTCACTGGAAGCGTGACTGCCGTATGGACAAGGCAGACATGAAGGAATTGAAGACGGTGCAAAACTCCTACTTCAAATATGTTTGTCATAAATACGTTCACTACTAGTATTAAAATTGGATTTTAGATACTGGATGTGGTATATAAATATATGTACTGGTGTGCAGAATCTGCTCATTAGCAGGATACTGACTACAGTTGAGATTTACCTATGAGTCGGAAACGGGACGAAAGTCGCTGTTTTAACCGTAGATACCTAAGTTTAGGAACAACCCTTCGGGTGTGTACTTAAATTAGCAAACTGTTAAAATGTAACTAGTTTGACTAGAGACATTATCTCTATATCAGGGTTTAACCCGTTGCGGGTACACCTTTATATTCTAGAACACTAAAGTGTTTTATTTTATAAAGATGATATTGAGATAACCACATTAGATGTGAATAACAGTATTTATATTTTGAATATAAATAAATCTCAAACGTAAAACATGACAAACAAATAGCTCAAACTGATTTAATCAGTTGAGACTTATAAGTGGCATTGTTGTCTGGGACACAATTAAACAAGACTCGTATATCCACACTTTCGAAGAGTGGGTACTATGACAGATTTGATTTCATTCAAATAATGTCTACGAATCTAGTTTATTGGGCAAAGTGCTTAAAACACTATTTACTTGGTAAAAGTGCAATTGCCACCGATCTGTTAGCCCTTGTTCATAGTGACGTAAGTGGGCCCATATCTAGCTAGGCTAGAGGTGAATATGAATATTTCGTGACCTTTACGGATGTGGCATCATGTTATGGTTATGTGTTTCTTCAGAAACACGAATCAGAAACTTTTGATCAATTCAAAGAGTTTCGACACGAAGTAGACAAACAGATCGACAAAAGTATTAAATCGTCACGGTTAGACCATGATAAAAATACTTAAGCAATACGTTTCTCAAATACTTGAAAGAGTATAGTATTCTTTCAATGAGGACTCCTCCCGGAACCCGTCAATTTGACGGTGTGTCCGAACTGAGAAACCGAATTTCGTTGGACATGATAACGTTAATCATGAGTCGCTCTGAGCTACCATTTCCTTCAAGGGATACACATTAAACAGTGCAGAACTTATTTTGAATAAGGTTCCATGAAAATCTATTTGACAGATTTCATATTAGATATGAACAGGAAAGAAACCGGATTTTCTCATTCCTGAAGATTTAGGATGCTAGGCATAAGTTTGGATGATACCAAACTAGAACCCAAATCGGATAAGTGCCTAATTGTAGGTTATCCTAGGGAAACCAAAGTATAGTACTTATACAACTCACTAGAGAACAATGTAATTATTGCTCGCCATGTGGTTTTCCTAAGAGGAATACCTATATGCAGTGGTAAGTGGGAGAAAGTAAAACTCGATTAAAATTGGAGTAATACTATTCCAGGCACCGAGTCCTCAATGGAACATAAATAGTTCATCAAGGATGAAACTATACCATAAACTTCGAATACACAAGAACCGCGTAAGTCAGAGAGAGTTAGAAAACAACCTGGGAGGTATGGGTTTCTGATCTCACCTCGTAAAGATGTCAATCTTATTGAGGAATACGAACTGACTACGTATGAGGAAGTGATACAAGGTATCGACTCCCTATTATGGCAAAGTGCCATGAAGTCCGAAATGGATTCCATGTATACCAACTAAGTTTGGATACTAGTTGATGTACCGAAAGACATTGTGCCTATTGGTACTATAAAGTCTTCAAGGAAGACATACATGGAAGGCAACATACCACGTACTAAGCTGGGCTTGTAGCGAAAAGGTATCGTTATCAACATTGTGTCGATTACGACGAAACCTTTTACTCGTTGCCATGGTTAAATCCATTGGATAATGCTTGCTGATGCTGCATGTTTCATTTATGAAATATGACAGCTGAATGCCAAAACCGCTTTCCTTAACGGAACCTTTTGGAGGATGTTTACAACATCCTGACGGTTTTTTCGTACCAAAACGAGCAAACAAGGTTTGCAGGTTATTCGATCCATTTATGGATTGAAGCTAGCATTGCGTTCTTGGAATTATCATTTTGATGTAATCATAATAGTATATGATTTAATTCAAAATGAAAATGATTCTTGTGTATATAATGAGGTTAGTGGGAGCGCACTAACAATAAATGTCCTATATAATGATGATATATCATTTCTTGGAAATGACATTCCCATAAAACAATCGGTGAAAGCTTGGCTTTCATGAAAATTCTCCGTAGAATTTCTTGGGAGAAACAACCTTTATTCTAGGAATAAAGATCTATTGGGATAGATTTAAATTTGTTAATACTCTCTAAGAACTCGTACATTGAAATAAATGTACGCGACTTGGTGTCTCATATACTTTGAGCATATGGAGTCACAATCAGGCCAATCCTAGTGATAATTACTGGATTGATGTTAAGAACATCCTTAAGTATCTTAGAAGAACTAAGGATGCTTTCTTAAGCTATGGAGAATGAGAACTTGAGGTGACTGGGTTTACCGTTGCAAGTTTCCTAACCGATAAAAAATGATATAAGTCGTAATAACGGTACGATACAGATTGAATAACGGAATAGTGAGCTGGAAATCTTCCAAGCAAGATACTGTTACTAAATAAACAACAAAAGTGGATTATTGCTGCAGCTGAGGCAACAATAGAAGCCTTTTGGATCGATAATAAATCTAATTAGATTAGAGTAGTTCTGTTAGCTGCTGAGCTAGGCTACAGCACAGGCTAAAGAATTAATGGTCTCATCAACAATCCAGATATATACTTCAACTATTCATCTGATTCGTTCGGATCATACATCGTGGCGATATGATGATCGAATAAATCGCATCATATGATAATCATGCAAATCCACTGACGAAAGCCTTTCCTCAGCAGAAGTTTGAGCTAACCGTACATAGTTCGGGTGTAGGACACTTGAGTGATTGGCTATAGGCCAAGTGGGAGATTGTTGGAAAATTATGGCCCATAGCATCACTATTTGTACAGATCATGGTGTTGTTGTACAAATTAACTGTGTGACAAAGGAAATTGCTCTTTTATCATTTGTAATTAGATTACCAAGATGTATAAATGATAAAAGGTCCTTATGATTAGTTCCGGATTGAGATGATATGAGACAGTATCAATCCACAAAGGTTTAATCATTAAATATCCCTAGTCAGAGTATTACCGAGATTGGACATCGATAATGCGTAAAAGACTAGTATTACACTTGTGCGCGTTGTGGGAGCATAACGACATAGTTCTCATATATTTGGGTATATGATACTCATGCAAGTGTAATAGGAGGTTGTGTTTACCGATGGTACGGGAACAGCTTCGCTCTGGATAGACCCCTTGGAATTCCATTGGTAGTATGATTATGTGTCTATGGAAGTCCGAATCAGGGTAGGTGTATTTGGTCTTAACCTGAGACTTGCACCGCTAATACTTGCGATAATCAATATACTTTGGTTTTGGTCGTCCAGGGCTTTAACAGGTTTTGTGTACGCCTCTTCTGGGTATATTGAGAATCGTAGTGTATTGGGTGTGATGTCAAGACGGAAGTATCACTCCAGTCATTGTGGAGATGATGATCACGTAGGATACGGAACCGGTGCTCTTATGTACTGCAGTCATCAGGATAATATGACTAGGTCATGATTATTCGTTTATAGAGACTAGTTACCAGAGATCCGATATGTGTTTCGTACGGGGCAGACACATTCCAGCCCCAGGCCTTGCACGTGACATCCGATGCTGGATCGTAATACGCAATACTATGTATACTACGCCTGATATAGATCACATATTCCTTTAAGAATATTTCTGGAGAATTGGGTAGGCACGGTGCTTTGCTAGAAGCCAACCATGTCTTGTAAATCGGTAAAAATGTAGTACTAGTACGTACGTGTTCGGATAGTCCGACGACCGGATTTACTGCCAACATATCCGGGATCTCATGGGTCGCTTCCCGAAGATTCACCGATGACGTATGACTCGCACTTTATTAATCTGGATTAATTATATGAGAGAGAAAATTAATCTGGGATTAATTACGGAGATATTTTATCTGGGATAAAATATTATTTAAAGAGAGAGAGCGATTAATTTGGAATTAATCGATAAAATAATATATTCGATATATATTACGAAATTGGATTTCGAGGCAGAATTAAAATTAGATTTTAATTCGGGCGAACGAGTTAATTTAGAATTAATTCGTTAGCGATGTGAATAGTAATTTTGCTAGGCACAATTATTTAATTAAATTTGATTTAATTACGTCGCAACGGAAAATTCGTTAATTCGGAATTAGCGAACCCGAGCCCGGGAGTGTTTGCGGGCCCACTCATATTTCGAATTCAAGTACGGCCCACAAGTCACATCAAGTGTCAAATCATTAGTCACTTTGATTGATGTGATGTCTAGTCACTTTGAGTGATGTGACAACTAGTCACTTTTGAGTGATTGATAGTAGTGGTTGGATGACTTTAATACTTGTACCTTTTTGAATTTGGAAATTCAAATTTGGTATATGTTTATTATTTATTTTGGAAATCAAAACCAACTAACACATTTTCTCTTTCTCTCTTCCAAACTCTCGGCCAAGGGCCATTTTTCTTCTCCAAAAATTCTGCAAATGCCGAGTACAAGAAGAAGCAAAGGGAAAGATTTGTGGAAAATCTTTCCGAGGTGCTAGCATACATTAGGAGTCTTTCGAAGGTGATAGGGAAACTCACCCGTGGGCATGGAATGCACACCAAGCTTGGAGCTTGAAGGACCGAACATGGAGCACAAAAATTGGAGCAAAGCCGAGAGGTCCAAAGCTTGGAGATTTTTGTTGTTCCTCGCATCGCAAAAGCCGATCAATGTAAGTATGATTCCGCCATATTCTTATTGTATTCACACATGTTTCACTGCTTGAAATGGATCTTGGGACTTACTAGAAACCCAACACATACAGCGTGCACACTTATAACAAACACCTAATTGTTAGCTCTTCGTTTTTTAGAATAGCTGCTTTTCCCTAAACCATACATGTAAGAAATATAAGAGTCAGATGACTCACCTGCCAAGTGAACGTTTTCTTCAATTACCCAACAGATGTCACTAGAATACCATGAATAATAAGAAGCCTCATCATTTCTGTGCGTGCTTTGTAAATATTTGTCAGAACATTTTAGGGAAGAGAAGGAAAATATTTGCGGAGGTTTGTGAGAGTTTCTTCCAGGCTTTGGTTTGTAGGGTATCAGTAATTTCAGGTGACTGAAATAACCAACCTTGAATCATGGAGTACCATTAGCCGTTGCTTTACCAGAGTGTGAGATAAAAAAAAATGCTGCAAAACTAAGAAAAATGGAAATTATAGAAATATTAACCAGAAAATAAAAGAAACTTACATCAATCAAGGTATATTGGGTTTGACAGGAAAAAGGTTTCAGACGCTGTCCATTTATTTTAAATACATCACCATCTCTAGAATTCTCAATGTCAATAGCCCCGTATGGGTAAACCTGTTTCATAATGAATGGGCCACTCCATTTGGATTTTAATTTTCCAGGAAATAAATGAAGACGAGATTTATAAAGAAAAACCTTTTGTCCAACTTCAAATATTTTTCATGAAATTCGACTATCATGAAAGGCCTTAGTTTTATATTTAAGAATTTTCATGTTCTCATATAAATTATTTCTTAACTCTTCAAGTTTATTTAGTTACAATTTACGTTCATTACCAGCATTTTCAAGGTTTAAATTGAATTTTTTAATAGCCCAAAATGCTTTATGCTCAAGTTCTACAGGTAAATGACAAGGTTTTCCATAAACTAGATGATAGGGTTTGATGGAGTTGGTGCTTGGAGTGCCAATCCGAATTGTATATTTTATAATTTATTAATAAAATAACTACATTTTTCATTTCATACCTTATTAATGGTATTGTCATTATACGTATTAGATTGATGTATAGATATGCTAAGAATGACATCGACCTTAGAATAGTTTTGACACTAGGTGTAAACTATTCTTAAAATAAATATTCCTAGTCGTTGGTTTTGGAATACGGTCGAATTCCTATAACCTAGAAGACTGGCACATGTCGTATATTGGAATTGGAGTTCCAATGGTTTAACCTGATGTACCATGAGTTTTGGAAATTCGTATAGACATGTGGGTATTCGTTGAAACGAATACTGAATGACTCACAGGTGATTCCTAATAGTTAGAAGTACACACCACCGTCAATAGGAATCTCCTCAAGTCGAGTAGCATATGTAATCCTTTAACTATATGATAGCATTGATTTTGTGTGGGATCCTCCACACTTTGATGCCATGTATATCAGAAACCTTGCATGTTCTGGCCTCTAGATGTTCGTTGGGTGTGGACCGATGCACTGAGTAATCAAGTGCGAAGCAAGATAAGATCCGTCGGCCCATATGTGTACCATAAGGGGTTTAGTTATCCATGTAAGTAAAGTCACGATTCTTAAAGACTTTGGCCAAAGCCGATCATCTATGGTGGATTGCATCAGTTGTAAAGAATCGTGGACATGTCGATATGAGATGTGTGCCTCAGAAACTTGACGGTGTATTCTATGTTTCCTAAGCACAACTCGGATAGCCTACGATGAATGGATTGTTAAACATATGTGATGACCTTGACTTGTATAGTTCAGAAAGGTCGTTCGTGTTCTTCGCGAATTTAGAGATGGCAGAATTGCGTACATATTAGCTAGGCTTATATGACGAACGTGTCTGAACTTAGAGAGTCCCTATATGAAGTGTACTCGTTGAGAACTTGGGTAGCCGATTATTTTTGATAAAAGATAATATTCGATATTATAATTATCAACTAAGATAATCAATTGTTATTGGATTACATTGATTATTTACTTTGACCTAATTGAATTAATTGGATTAATTCAATAATTACACAAGGGCTTAATTGTAAAATCATAATTATCTCTACCATTTGAGGATATTATGGTAATTGTAAGTATGTAATAATAGGTGGTTTTAGCTTGATTTAATTGGATTAAATCAAGGTGGAAAACATTTAACTAATCCATTTCCTAATCCTTGGCTTGATTTAATTAGATTAAATTAAAGTGAGAGACAATGGAGATTAGTCAGACCTAATTATATATATTTGGAAAAATTAGATTAAGCCCACTTAAAAGTTGATTAGAACTTTTATTAATTAAAAATTGCCTAAGTTTTGCTATAAATAGCAAGCTTTACGAAGGTTTTAATTACAAGTTCAAATACAAGCAAATTCTTAGAAAGATTAGCCTAAGTTAGATAAGTGTTTAGAGAAGCTTGTGAGGTCTCTACAACATTTCATCTAGGAGAAATCAAGATTGGATCTTGAAGTGAAGCTTGGTAGCATTGGAAACAAGATTGGATCTTGGAGTCAAGCTTGCACACCTTGGAGGTTCTCCAACAATTTCAACAAAGGAAAAGTAGATTGGATCTTGCATCAAGCTTACTAGGTAATGTTTGATCTTCTCCTAAGCTATGTTTATTTGTGTATTAGATGCATGATCACATAGCTTAATGTTGAATAAGGCTAATCAATTGTGTTAGGATACTTTATAAGTATAAACACAACATGTTTATAATTTAGATCAAAGACGTTCATGTTGGACATGGAACAATTAATTAGAGTTTGGAACTCTAGATTAAAGCTTAGAGTTATGGCTACTATTCTAGAATCACTTGACCACATTTAGGTGACCTAAGATTATTCACGAGACATTTCTTATTGGGATTCTAATTTGGTTTGTGTATTGGATTCAAAATTTTTGCAAGTGCGTATTTAGAATAAATTTATGTTTTTGTAAAAATATTTGATATTTTGAAAAACTTGATTTTTATTCTATAACATGTGTTAATGTTGGTTTTGAAATTAAAAATTAATTTTGGGTATTTTTGAAGTGTTTAGGGAAGACCGAAACGTGAGCTGAATGAAATGTACTTGACCACATTTAGGTTGAATGAAATGTAGCACGTATATGCGCACTACGCGCGACAATTTTATTTTCTCTCGTTCAGGAGCTTCCAGACTCCAATTCAGTCCCGATTTTTTTCTATACACTCGTAATGGAATATAGTATTTTATTAAATAATTTAAAATTACACCCATACTTGATATCCATGGGTTATACCCATTTTTGTTGCCCAGGGTACTGATCCAACCCTAGGGGTTCTACAACTACCCCAATAAGGGGGACATTCCCAAAAATATTTTGAAAGCTGTTCGATATGCCCATAGTGTATCAATCAGTCGAAGAGACCAATATTTGCGATTTGTGTCAACCATTTTTTCTAAAATTTATTTAATTTTCATATTCGCTAATTCAACTTGTTCGTTTGTCTATGGGTGATATGAGGTGGAAACTTTGTGTGTGACTCCATACTTTTCATTAAGGACTGAAATGGTCTATTATAAAAGTGTTTACCTCCATCATTTATGATGGCCCGAGGGATTCCAAATCGACTCAACATGTTTTCTTTTAAAAATTTGATCATAGTTGTGTGATCATTGTTCCGACAAGGAATTACCTCGACCCATTTTGAGACATAATCAACTGCAACTAAAATATATAAAAATCCAAATGATGGTGGAAATGGGCCCATGAAATCTATCCCCCAACAATCAAAGATTTCGACGACAAGGATGAGATTTATAAGCATCATGTTTCTTTTTGAAATGGATCCCAAGTTTGACAGTTTTCGCAAGTTTTGCAGAAAGTGTGTGTATCTTTAAAAATGGTGGGCCAATAAAATCCACACTGCAAGATTTTTGTAGTGGTTTTCTTAGATGAAAAATGACCTCCACATGCTTCTGAATGACAAAACTAAATAACACCACTTATCTCACTGTCTGGTATGCATCTTCTGAAAATCTGATCAGGGCAGTATTTAAACAGATATGGATCATCCCAGTAGAATCTTTTGACTTCGGTAAAAAATTTCCTCATATCTTGTTGGCTCCAGTCTGGAGGTATCTTGTTGGACAATACGACCCATAACATCACTATTTGTAAAAGACATTGTGGTTTTTGTACAAATTAACTATGTGACAAAAGACATTACTATTTTATCATTTTGTAATTAGATTACTTGAATATATAAATGATAAAAGTCTTTATGATTAGTTCCAGATTAATAATATATGAGACAGTATCAATCCACGTAATGTTTAATCATTAAATATCCCTAGTCGTAGTATTATCGAGACTAGACATCGATAATGCAGAATTGACTAGTATTGCACTTGTACGTGTTATGGAAGCGTAACGGCATAGTTCTCATATATTTGGGTATTGGATACTCATGCAAGTGTAATAGGAGGTTCTGTTTGCCGATGGTACGGAAACAGCTTCACTCTGGATAGATCCATCGGAATCCCATTGGTAGTATGACTATATGTCTATGGGAATCCCAATCAGGGTAGATGTATTTGGTCTTAACCTGAGACTTGCATCGCTAATACTTGCGACAATCAGTACGCTTTGGTTTTGGTCGTCCGGGGCTTTAATAGGTTCTATGTACGCCTCTTCTGGGTTTATTGAGAATCGTAGTGTATTGGGTATGATGTCAAGATAGAAGTATCATTTCAGTTATATGAAGATGATGATCACGCAGGGATACGGAACTGGTACTCTAATATGTTACAACTATCCGGATAATATGACAAGGTCATGATTATCCGATTAAAGAGACTAGTTTCTAGTGATCCGATATATGCTTCGTACAGGGCATACACAATTCCAACCCCAAGCCTAGCATATGACATCTAATACTGGATCGTAATACGTAATACATTATATACTATGCCTGATATAGATTATATATTCTTTGTTGAATATTTCTGGAGAATTGGTAGGCACGGTGCTTTGCTAGAAGCCAACCATGTCTTGTAAATCGGTTTGAACGTGGTACGAGGTACGCACGTGTTCGGATAGTCTGACAACCGGATTTACTACCAACATATCCAGGGATCTCTTTGGTCGCTTCCCAAAGATTCACCGATGACATTTGACTCAAACAAAATTAATCTAGGATTAATTATAAGAGAGAGAAAATTAATCTGGGATTAATTGCGGCAAGAATTTATCTGGGTTTAAACTCGATTAGAAGAGAAAAAACGCGATTAATTTAGAATTAATCGATTAAATTATATATTGGATATATTAATTGAAATTAGATTTTAAAGCGGAATTAAAATTGGATTTTAATTCGGTGCGAACGAATTAATTTAGAATTAATTCACGAGTGACTTTCGTAATAATTTTGCGAGGCACTATTCCTTAATTAAATTGGATTTAATTACGTCGCGACGGAAAAATTCGTTTAATTGGATTAAACGAACCCGAGCTCGATGTGTGTTGAGCAAGCCACTTGAATTTTGAATTAAAGTGAGTCCCACCAACTTACATCACTTGTCTATCAAGTGTCAACTTGAGTGATGGAAGTGGTTGGAGGCATTAATTGCCATTTTCCCTCGAACACTTTTGCTTTTGCTTTTGGTAAAGCATATACCAATTTTTGGGTTTGACTTTTCATAAGTGGTAATTTGTTTTAGAAACAAATACAAAGAAAACACAAAAAGCTCTCTCTCCCTCTCCCTTGGCCGTGAACTTCAAACTTCCTCTCCATTGATTTTGCTTCAAAATCAAACCTTGCTAGCACAGAAGGAGTCTTGTGAGGTGATCCTTGGGTTGATTCAACATAGAAAGCTTGGAGCTTCCGAAACGAAAAGATTTTTGAAATCCTCCATCCACTCATAGTAAGTATTTTTCCGTAACTTCTTTGATTATTCACACATGAAATCATGACTTATAGATCCTTGGCATTTTCTAGGAACACCAATAATGGTATTATGAGCCAATTTTAAGCATGATTTGTTTTAGGGTTTATATACTTTAATTTGGGTATTTTTGCTTGGAGCTTGAGTTTTCCAAATTGATTGTTTGGTTATGCTTAGATTATGATAACTTAGAGTTATGCATGATTAGATTTGAGAAAAATTAATTAGATCTATTTTTCCCAAAAAAAAGAAGCTTGGTCGAATACACCCTAATGGATAACTCATGGTGATTTTTTTTGTTTTTAGACCATTGGATGTGTTTAAAGCATGATATGTATGTTGATTGTTGATTTAATTAGATTGAAATCAAAATTGGTTAAGATTATGCTAAATTGTTGTAAGCATGATAAGCATGGAATGAGTTGTCTTGCTTCAATTTGTGTTGGACATGAGTTGATTAATTAAAGCATGATTAATTAGTTTAATTGATGTTTTGGAAATATTGGTTTAACTAGTTAATTATGGCTATTACACTTTAATTAAAATTAATGTGAAATTTGGAATTTTGTATTAATTAAAATTAGTCTTTAATTTTGAATTGGGCTAATATTGTTGTATTTGGGCTTAATGGGCTTGGTTGGGCCAAGCTTGGTTTAGGACAATTGGATTGGATCCAAATTGGCCCTAAAACCATTCCATAAAGTCCAAATATAATAATTGTGTCTTTAAATATTTAATTTGGTCTAATGGGCCAAAATTGATTTTATGGCAAAGGGTGATTCCTTATTGGGCTTTGGTTGCCAAAGTCCATGCCTTAAGAATTAATTAAAAGTCCATTGGACTTTAATTAAATTAACATTGGATGTTAATTGGGCCTTTGAGACCCATAAAGATTGGATTTAGAATCTAAGTCTAAAAGGCATTAAAAGAAGTGTAATTATTTAATTTGGAATTAAATTAGAATTAGTATTGAATACAAATTAAATTGGATTTAAAATTGTAGTTCGATATAATTCAAGAATACGCACTTTGAGTACTTATCTTAAACGAGTTGGACTCGTGCAAATCAAATCGTTGGTTGAACATTGGATGGTCATTAATTCAAAGATTAATTAATTGGATTATATTGATTGAATAACATACTTTGTGTGAATACATGGATGTATTGTATGAGTAATGTATATCAGATGGATATTAGAAGGGTGAGGGCAATTTTGGAAATTGTTGTAATAAATTTAGAATTTATTAAATTGGACTTGTGTGTCCAGCCTATTATCTCTATTATCTTTGTATTTATCTTCTCACCAATTCCTCTCAATGTAAATGAGGTTTCTTTAATGTATTATGTAATTGGGTAGAAGTTAGAATAGTGCTAGCGGTAGAAAGGATAGTGAGAGATTTGTTATAGGAATAATTCTTAAATATCCATCCGTATATCATTATTATTTATTTCGCGTCGTAATATGCTTTTAGAATGCATGCTTAAGGGTGTATGATGAGACCTAATCAAAGATAATAAATTGGTTGCCAATTTATGCGAAAAACCCTCAATCAAATATTAAGTGTTTTCCTTCCATTGAGTGATTCTTTCTCAAGATCCAAGATTGGCATTGGTTTGTTGGCCAAAGTCAAGATCAATGTCAATCGCAGATGTGTTTGAACCACGAAGGCTTTGTTATATATCGCATGTCTTGGGCAGTTGTGACTTGTTGGCCAAAGTCAAGGTCACTTCTTGTTCATCGACTTGGATTACGAAGTTTTCCCACTGTCAATGGGTCCCGCTTAACTGGAATCATTAAGCTTGTTGAGCCAAAGCCAAGGCTTAGTTGATTCAGAGGAAAATGTTAGGAAATATATTGAATATATTGACATATATATTGTATATATGTTTCGGACTTGGAGGTCCACCTACTGGATCTAGGAATTGGATGAGATCCAATTGATCTTAGAGATCTACCTAGTTAAATATCATACAGCTTGTTTGCCAAAGTCAAGGTTGTGTTATTTAACGGGATCCTAGCCCACTAGGAAACAAGTTTTCCCGAGTACTCAATAGAGGGTTAGAGGCTCGCCGAAAAATAGTGGGAGGCCAGTATTGAATTTTCAATTTCGTTCAAATACACGCTTTCAAATTATTTTCGTCATTTTATATATTTATATTAGTTGGACTAATATTTTATTATTTTCTTGTAACAGTTGGACTGTATCCAAAATCGTTAATTGAATAGTTAGACTATTGCAATTAAGATGGCTGAAAAGGTCAATGTTATGGTCATTATCATGGGCGAAAATGTCTTTAATGGTGTGAACTTTCCTGACTACGATATGAACCTCAGGATTGTCTGGGGGCTGAGAGATTGCTCTATAGGATAGAGAGACCTATGAGGCCTAAGCCCCGAATTGAGCAGCTGCTTGAGCTTGAGCTTTGGAAGACTCACAGTGATGACAACTCAACTGCTCAATCTATCATGCTTGCTGCAATGACCCCACAATTTCGTCATCAAAATAAGGGATTGGATCCCTACAAAATGATGTTGAAATTGAAGGACCTTCACCGATCTAACCTTAGATCGCAGAGGTACGAATTGCAGAAGAAGATCTTTCGCTCTCGCATGTTAGAGGGTACATCTGTTAAGCACCATGTATCGCATATGATTGCTGACATCGAACAGCTGGGATAGCTAGGCATAGTCTTTGAGGCTGAGACTTCGATAGATTTGATCTTACAGTCTCTTCCTAACAGCTGGAGTGGGTTCATAATTAACTATAATATGATGAACATACTCTTGGAGAGTTGATGGCAATGCTGAAAGAGGCAGAAAAATAAATTTTGAAGGGCAAAAAGTACGAGGCGCACTTCGTTTCGACATCTCAGAATGCCAAGGCTTGGCTGAAAGCTTCTGGAGGTGTGAAGAAGAAATAGAAGAGAAAGGGCAAGGCAAAATCATCAAAGGCTTCTGGGAAGGCAAATGACAATCCCAAGATTAGTTTTAAAAATTGGATTTTTGATTCTGGTTGTGGTACTCATATATGTACTGATGTGTAGGATCTGCAGATTAGCATGAGACTGGCTTCAGGAGAGATCGACCTCCGAGTTGGAAATGGGACTAGAGTCACCGTTTTGGCTGTTGGGACCTACATTTTGGAACTGCCCTCGGGGCATGTACTTAATTTATCAGACTGCTATTATGTACCTAGTTTGACTAGAAACATAATATTTGTATCTTGTTTAACCCAATGTGAGTATACTTTTGTATTCAAAAACACCGGCTGTTTTGTTTATAAAAATGATTTTGAGATATGTAGTGCTGATGTTAATAATGGTCTTTATATTTTGAATATAAATCAATCTCAAACATATAACATGACAAACAAAAGGCTTAAATTAAGTAACAAAGATGAAACTTATATGTGGCATTGTCGTCTGGGACACATTAATAAGACTCGTATATCCACATTTTCGTAGAGTGGGTACTTGGACGGATTTGATCCAAATTCATATGACGTCTGTGAATATTGTTTATTAGGCAAAATACCTAAAACACCTTTTAGCGGTAAATGTGCACGTGCCACCGAACTGTTAGCCCTCGTTCATAGTGACGTATGTGGGCCCATGTCTAGCCAGGCTCATGTCTAGCCAGGCTAGATGTGGATATGAATACTTCGTAATCTTTACGGATGATACATCGCGTTATGGTTATGTGTATCTTATGAGACACAAGTCGGAAACCTTTAAGAAATTCAAAGAGTTTCGACACGAAGTAGAAAAACAGACCGGCAAAAGTATTAAAACATTACGGTCGGACCGTGGTGGAGAATACTTAAGCAATGAGTTTCTAGATTACTTGAAAGAGTATGGTGTTCTTTCACAGTGGACTCCTCCCGGAACACCTCAATTAAACGGTGTGTCCGAACGGAGAAACCGAACTTTGTTGGACATGGTAAGGTCTATGATGAGTCGCACTGAGCTACCAATTTCCTTCTGGGGATATGCATTGAACAATGCAATACTTATTTTGAATAAGGTTCCGTCAAAGTCTGTTCAACAGACTCCATATGAAATATGGACTGGAAAGAAATCGGGTTTCTCATTCCTGAAGATTTGGGGTTGCTGGGCATACGTTAAACGTTTGGATGGTACCAAACTAGAACCCAAATCGGATAAGTGCCTATTTGTAGGTTATCCTAGAGAAACCAAAGGATATTACTTCTACCACCCACAAGAGAACAAGGTATTTGTTGCTCTACATGCGGTTTTCCTCGAAAAGGAATTCCAAAATGCAGTGGTAAGTGGGAGGAAAGTACAACTCGATGAAAATCGTATTATATTATTCCTGGCACCGACTCCAAAACGGAACACGAACAGTTCATCAGGGATGAGACTGTACCATAATCTTCTAATACACAAGAACCGCGTAGATCGGAGAGAGTCAAAAAACAACCTGAGAGGTATGGGTTTCTGATCTCACATCACGTAGATATTAATCTTATTGAGGATAATGAGCCGGCTATGTATGAGGAAGCGATACAAGGTATCGACTCCACTTTATGGCAAGAAGTCATGAAGTCCGAAATAGATTCCATGTATACTAACCAAGTTTGGACACTGGTTGATGTACCAGAAGACGTAAAGCCTATTGGTTGTAAATGGGTCTTCAAGAGGAAGACTGACATGGACGACAACATACAAATGTACAAAGCTAGGCTTGTGGCGAAAGGATATCGTCAACGACATGGTTTCGACTACGAAGAAACTTTTTCACTTGTTGCCATGATTAAGTCCATTCGGATAATGTTTGCTATTGCTGCATATTTCGATATGAAATATGGAAAATGGACGTCAAAACCGCTTTCCTTAACAGAAACCTTTTGGAGGATGTTTATATGCAACAGTCTGAGGTTTTGTCGTACCAAAACATGCAAACAAGGTTTGCAAGTTAAATCGATACATTTATGGATTGAAGCAAGCATCACGTTATTAGAACCAACGTTTTGATGAGATCATAAAAGAATATGATTTCGTTCAAAACGAGGATGATCCTTGTGTATATAAGAAGGTTAGTGGGAGCGCACTGACATTCATTGTCCTTTACGTAGATGATGTATTGCTTATTGGCAATGACATTCCCATGCTACAATCGGTGAAAGCTTGGCTTTCATTAAAATTCTCCATGAAAGATCTGGGAGAATAAGCTTTTATTCTAGGAATAAGGATCTACGGATAAATCTAGAAAGATGTTTGGACTTTCACAGAGATCATATATCGACAAAGTGTTGAAGAGATTCAACATGGATCAGTCTAAGAGAGGACTGTTGCCAGTGTCACATGGCGTCTCTCTATCTAATGACATGTGTCCTAAAACTCAAGATGAGAGAGACAACATGAGTCAGACCCCGTTCGCTTCAGCAGTCGGATCGATCATGTATGCCATGATATGTACGAGACCTGATGTCTCGTATGCTTTGAGCATGTGTAGTCGCTATCAGGCCGATCCAAGTGATGGTCACTAGGTTGTGGTTAAGAACATCCTTAAGTATCTTAGACGAACTAAGGATGCTTTCTTAATCTATGGAGATGGAGAACTTGAGGTAACTGGGTTTACCGATGCAAGTTTCCAAACCGATAAAGACGAATGTAAGTCACAATCCAGGTACATATTTTGTTTGAATAACGGAGCAGTGAGCTGGAAATATTCCAAGCAAGAGACTGTTGCCGATTCAATAACAGAAGCAAAATATATCGATGTAGTTGAGGCAGCAAAAGAGGTAGTTTGGATCCGTAAATTCCTAATTGGATTAGGAGTAGTTCCATTAGCAGCTGAGCCCGTTCCTTTGTATTATGACAATAACGGGGCTATATCGCAGACTAAGGAACCGCAGTCTCATCAACGATCCAAGCATGTACTTGGACATTTCCATCTGATTCATGAGATCATACATCGTGGCGATGTGAAGATCGAGAAGGTCGTATTAGATGACAACATTGCAGATCCGCTGACGAAGGCTATTTCTCAGCAAAATTTTAAGCGACATGTACATAGTTCAGGTGTTAGATACTTGAGTGATTGGCTATAGGCCAAGTGGGAGATTTTTGGACAATTATGACCCATATCATCACTATTTGTAAAAGACAGTGTGGTTTTTGTACAAATTATCTATGTGACAAAGGAAATTACTATTTTATCATTTTGTAATTAGATTACTTGAATATATAAATGATGAAAGTCCTTATGATTAGTTCCGGATTAAAAAGATATGAGACAATATCAATCCACATAAGGTTTAATCATTAAATATCCATAGTCGTAGTATTATCGAGACTGAACATCGATAATGCGGAATTGACTAGTATTGCACTTGTACGCGTTATGGAAGCGTAACAACATAATTCTCATATATTTGGGTGTTGGATACTCATGCAAGTGTAATAGGAGGTTCTGTTTGCCGATGGTATGGAAACAGCTTCGCTCTGGATAGACCCCTCGGAATCCCATTGGTAGTATGACTATATGTCTATGGGAATCCGAATCAGGGTAGATGTATTTGGTCTTAACCTGAGACTTGCATCGCTAATACTTGCGACAATCAGTACGCTTTGGTTTTGGTCGTCCGGGGCTTTAACAGGTTCTATGTATGCCTCTTCTAGGTTTATTGAGAATCATAGTGTATTGGGTGTGATGTCAAGATAGAAGTATCATTTCAGTCATATGGAGATGATGATCACACAGGGATACAGAACTGGTACTCTAATATGTCATCAGGATAATATGACAAGGTCATGATTATCCGATTAAAGAGACTAGTTGCTAGTGATCTGATATATGCTTCGTACGGGGGAGACACAATTCCATCCCCAGGCCTAGCATGTGACATCCGATACTGGATCGTAATACGCAATACATTGTATACTATGCCTGATATAGATTATATATTCTTTGTTGAATATTTCTGGAGAATTGGGTAGGCAAGGTGCTTTGCTAGAAGCCAACCATGTCTTGTAAATTGGTAAGAACGTGGTACGAGGTACGCACGTGTTCGGATAGTCCGAAAATCGGATTTACTGCCAACATATCTAGGGATCTCTTAGGTCGCTTCCCAGAGATTTACCGATGACATTTGACTCGAACAGAATTAATCTAGGATTAATTTTAAGAATGAGAAAATTAATCTGGGATTAATTGTGGCAAGAATTTATCTGGGATAAAATTCGATTAGAATAGAGAGAATGTGATTAATTTAGAATTAATTGATTAAATAATATATTGGATATATTAATTGAAATTAGATTTCAAAGCGGAATTAAAATTAGATTTTAATTTGGGCCAACGAATTTATTTAGAATTAATTCGCAAGCGACTTTCGTAATAATTTTGCGAGGCACTATTATTTACTTAAATTGGATTGAATTACGTCGCGACGGAAAAATTCATTTAATTGGATTAAGCGAACCCGAGCCCGAAGTGTGTTGAGCAAGCACTTGAATTTTGAATTAAAGTGGGTCCCACCAACTTACATCACTTGTCTATCAAGTGTCAACTTGAGTGATGGAAGGGGTTGGATGCATTAATTTCCATTTTCCCTCCAACACTTTTGCTTTTGCTTTTGGTAAAGCGTATACCAATTTTTAGGTTTGACTTTTCATAAGTGGTAATTTGTTTTAGAAACAAATACAAAGAAAACACAAAAAGCTCTCTCTCTCTCTCTCTTCCTTGGTCGTGAACTTCAAACTTCCTCTCCATTGATTTTGCTTCAAAATCAAACCTTGCTAGCACATAAGGAGTCTTGTGAGGTGATAGGAAAACTCATCCTTAGGTTGCATTCAACATAGAAAGCTTGGAGCTTCCGAAACGAAAAGATTTTTGAAATCCTACATCCACTCATTGTAAGTATTTTTCCGCAACTTCTTTGATTATTCACACATGAAATCATGACTTATAGATCCTTGGCATGTTCTAGGAACACCAATATATCTTCCATGTTGCAAGAAAATTGACAATATTAGCATACCAAGGTATTTTTTTTACAGATAATAAAAATTCATTGGGAAAAGAATCATTGATGGAAGTGGTTTCAGTTAGTGACTCGTTTGTGAGTCTCGATAAGTTATCTGCAACCACGTTCTCTGCCTTTTTCTTATCTTTGATTGTGAGATTGAATTCTTGAAGCAACAAAATCCATCATATTAATCTTGGCTTGGCATACTGTTTAGACATCAAATATCTAACAACATCATGATCAGAGTAAAAAATGGTTGAAGAACCGATTAAATATGATCGAAATTTATCCAATGCAAATATTACAGTAAGTAATTCTTTTTATGTGGTAGTGTAATTCATTCGTGCATTGTTTAAAGTTCTAATTGTATAATATATTACATGCGGCTTACCGTCCTTTCTCTGTCTTAGCACTGCACCAACTGCATAATCACTAGCATCACACATTAGCTCAAAGGCAAGGACCAATCAGAGGATTGTATAATAGGAGCAGAAGTCAAAAGACTGATAATTGTTTCGAATGATTTTTGACATTCTTCTGTCCATTCAAATGTTGCATCTTTTAATATGAGGTTACATAAGGGTCTGGATGTGGTACTAAAGTTTTTAATGAACCTCCTATAAAATCATGTATGTCCTAAAAAGAATGAATGCCCTTGACTGTTTTTGGTGATGGTAATTTAGAAATTACCTCTATTTTCGCCTTGTCAACCTCAATACTTTTAGACGACACAACGTGTCCCAAAACAATTCCTGAATTAGTCATGAAATGGCATTTTTCCCAATTTAACACAAGTCTTTTTTCTTCACATCTTTTCAAAATATTTTCCAGATTATTCAAGCAATTATCAAATGAATTCCCAAAAACAATCATATCATCCATAAAGACCTCTAAACAGTGTTCAACCATGTCACTAAATATGCTTAACATGCATCGTTGGAATGTTACATGTGTATTACAAAGTCCAAAAGGCATTTTCCTAAATGCAAATGTTCCAAAAGAGCATGTGAATGTGGTCTTTTCCTGGTCTTCTAAAGTAATGGGAATCTAATAATAACCCGAGTAACCATCAAGAAAACAATAGTAAGGATGTCCAACTACTCTTTCCAAAATTTGATCAAGAAATGATAAAGGAAAATGATTTTTTCTAGTTACATCATTTAGTTTCTATAATCAATGCACATACACCAACTAGATGAAATGCGAGTTAGGATTAATTCTCCTTTATCATTTTTTACAATAGTAATTCCAGAATTTTTGGGTACAACCTGTGTAGGACTTACCCACTTACTATCAGAAATGGGATAAATAATGCATGCATCAAGAAGTTTAAGGACTTATGTTTTTACTACTTCTTTCATGTGAGGGTTTAATCTTCTTTGGGGTTAAAAATAAGTCCTAGCATTATCTTCTAAATGTATTCGGTGTGTGCATATTAATGGATTAATACATTTTATGTTTTTTAAAGTCCATCCAATTGCCAGTTTATGTTCTTTCAACACATTTAAAAGTTTACCTTCTTGATCGCTTGTGAGAGAAGAAGAAATTACCATAGGGTAAGTTTGATTATCTTCTAGAAATGCATATTTCAGTCCTTCTGGCAAAGCTTTTAACTCCAAATTGGGTGCTTCTTTGGGTTTTCCTTCTTCCAGTGTTCACAGTTTTCCAAATTTTGAATCTTTCCATCGTCTTCCAATACTTGTATGGAGTCAAGTAGAAAATCATTAGTAGTATCTGAATTTATTTGCGCATTTGACTCAACAAAATTAGCAGTAAAAAATTCCTTGAGATCAGATAAACTCCCCTGAATATGCTCATCCACAATAGGTTCAATTGATTTTACGCTTTCGTTATCATTATCCTCATCATATAGTTATTTGCACATGTTAAAAATATTTAGCTCTAATGTCATGTTGCCAAATGAAAGATCCATGATTCCATTCCTGCAATTAATTAAAGCGTTAGCTGTTGCTAAAAATGGACGACCAAGTATTACAGGGATTGCTTCTAACTGTCTGCCACAAGTTGTGTTTCTAAAACAATAAAATCTACATGATATATGAATTTATCGATTTGCTGTTGGGAAGCGGCCGCGAGTGCGCAGCGAAAAATTAAAATTATTATGCCGTTTTCCCTTTGCCCAAGACCCATTTGTTTTGATTATTCTACAAGCCTAGGCATGTTACTATATATTCTAAGCATAAAACTCATAAAACATGCAAAGAACATAAACCTAAACATGCTAACTATCATAAGAACTCTAATTAAAATAAAGAAAGAAAAAAAACTTACTTGAACCGAAGACTCTTCCACTCATCCCTCCAATCTACAAGCTTTTCTCGAACTCAGCAAGCTCTTCCACGTTCCAAAGAGCCATAGCTTATGATAGTCCTTGTGGACACCCAATCTTTGCCACTAAGTTATAAGACCACGCCTAAGGGTCGCTGTGTCTTATGACTCAGAAAAGTCAAACCATTGTCAATAGTACGATTTAGGGACAAATTAGTATTGGTCAGTCTGGTAAAGCCTAGTTCTGCCAATACGATTTAAGCCCTTTGGGTCTATACTTTACAATGGGAGGCAAATTTTAGACTTAAATTATTATTTAGGATTTTAGCAAGTTTAAGTGAATAACTGTCAAATGGATTCCTCCATTGAAAATTCCCCAGAGGGAGGGTGGAACGAACTCTCTTAAATACCCTTACCTCTTAGGCTCTTATTGCCTTGGTGACAGGAATAAATAATAGATCCTCCAAATTAGTCAAACACTTTAAATATGCTTTAAGGTAAGCTTTGAGTAAATGATTATCTACATGTCTTCACAGCTTTTCCTTTTGACTATAAAAGGTAGTGAGTGAAGGAAGACATCAAATCATTATCTAACTCTAGTAATACCTTTGGTTAAATTAACTTTAGTTTGGAAAGTTTTATTAACCCCTTGGTCCCAACCCACTTGTATATTTTATAATGTCTTTTATTATAAACAAGTGATTTATATTTATTAGCCTTAAAGGTAATAAATCTCTAAGTTCTTCACGGAATAATTAATTAGCTAAGGGATAAGCAATACACTCTATATTTCTTAGAAAGTCTCTAGATGCTTGCACCCTAAAATAATCATGCCAATTCTAATCATACATAGAATCATCAAGTATATGAGTTTTAATATGTTGGAATTATTTTAGGCATTAAATAACTTTGATTAATATTTAATTATGATATTGCATTTTATTTTATTCAAATAAATTTACTATTCACATTTTTCTGCAGACGCGAACTTTAAATGCAATTTCAAAATTCAAATCTTAACCAAATCATACAAAATCTGTGCCTAAAATTAAGTTCAGGGTGTTAGGTTTCCAACGAGCTTTTAAACACCCAATTTCGAGTTTAAACGAGTGAGAACTAATCAAAATAAAAACGGCGCACTGATACCACTGTTGGGAAGCGGCCACGAGTGCGCAGCGGAAAATAAAAATTATTATGCCGCTTTCCCTTTGCCCAAGACCCATTTGTTTTTATTATTCTACAAGCCTAGGCATGTTACTATATATTCTAAGCATAAAAATCATAAAACATGCAAAGAACATAAACCTAAACATGTTAATTATCATAAGAACTCTAATTAAAATAAAGAAAGAAAAAGACTTACTTGAACCGAAGACTCCTCCAGTCCTCCCTCCAATCTACAAGCTTTTCTCGAACTCAGCAAGCTCTTCCATGTTCCAAAGAGCACCAACTGTGTGGCCTCCAAAGATGTACACACCAAAGCCAAAACTCAATGGCAAGACTACGCCTCGAGTGCACGGGTATTTTGCCCTTGGTGCTAGCCTAGGCAAATACCTCAAAAATTTTAACTCGAGGTTACTCTAGTCAATTAGACTTAAGGATCCTCAAAATCAGTGGCTTACTCTTAAACTTTAGAGTTGCTCACTTATATAAACCCAAGATATGAAAGGGTTTGGTGTAACAAATTTCTGAATAATTCTTTGGGTTTATATAGTGCTCCAAAGACAACAAAATTAATTAAGAATCCGATGTGGGATAAAAGCTAATTTAATCTTAGCCATTGGATCTTAATTTAGTGGTTTAATGAGATTATAAAACACTAATAAGAGTTTTGGCCGAATTGGAATTCAAAACAAATAACAGAAAAAAAAATTTACTATTCACGTGAATAGTAATTTTTTTATTCCAATTCCCAAAGTGCCCCCATCGTCATTCACCAATCCCTAAGCCACTATGGAACCTTATAAATGATATGTTCAATAATTAAACACATTGAACCATTTATGAACAATTCCTACAGTAATCATATATACTGTTATATTTTTACTGTGCACTATTAACCATTGATTTCGACTTTGTTGTGTGTGACCTTTTGGGTTCCCCTCAAGTTGGACATGAAATGAATCGTGATAATTTAATCGAACATAAATTATCCTCCGATCAGATGGTCGTTCGATTTCAATGACCAAGGTTGACATCTAGCAACATGCCAAGACCCCCAAATGAGAAGGAAAGATATATATATATACCCATTCTGTATGCGATTTACATATGATACGGTCTCTCGCCTCACTGTATCCCCACATATTGACCTAGTGTACGGAAAATGTCTACCCATATAGTCAAAGGTATGATGTTGATAGTGTCATTAATCATGCTAACCCAAGAATCTCACATGATTCTTCCATTGTGGCCACAGTCTCAAGCACTAATTACACATATCAACCCGTGAACTGGAATACTACTCTTATAAGAAAATATTATCCGAGAGAATGGCGATTCTCTATTGTATCTTTACAAACTTCATGTGTTTCAACAAATAACCCAATTATACTCTTATGACCGGATCTTTTGAACCGGGGAAGGAGAATGTCAAAGTTATTTGATCTATACATAAGATTGTAAAGACCTCAAGTCTAAGGACTAGTCATATAATCGATACATGAAAGTTCTCATAGACACATAGGTAAACACTCCATATGAAAACTTTCGGCGGTCAGTTCGATGGACATGAGCAACTCATGCATCCATGTGATACACCAAGCGGACGGATCTCCGCTAGTAGCCTATGAGATCGGCTACCCCACTTAAGGGCAGATCATATCATCATGCTAGTCTCTCCGCTTTGTGAATGCCCAGATTATTCATAAAACTATGACTAGGAACTTTTAAGAGTATTGATTCTCATAAGGTGTGGAAGCCATCATCTTATTACTCCAAGGGCTTTATTACAGTGTTGATGATTCATATAAGTTATGTACGCACGTATAATAAAGATTTCCATTTTATTAATTAATGAAAATATTACAAATACATGTACATATAGCCCATCCACAAGTTGGGTATAGGGCATATCCCTAACATTTGCAATAACACATCTTCCACAATTCCTTTTGGTACTTTAACTAATCTATTTGCAAGTAAAAGAGTAGTTGAGGTTGGTTTTATCTCACCGATATTAAGTTGTTGGTAAACTGAAAATTGAAGTAAATTTACAGTAGCTCCAAGATCAAGCAAAGCATGTTCAATGTTTTGATTTCCAATAATGCAAGAAATAGTTGGACAACCAGGGTCTTTGTATTTTAAAGCATTATTGGTTGAAAGAATGGAACTTACTTGTTCAACTAGAAAAATTTTCTTTCTTACCTAATGTTTTGTTTTAACGGTGCACAGATCTTTCAAAATTTTGGCATAAGATGGTATCTGTTGGATGGAATCTAACAAAGAAATATTGACCTTTACCTGTTTGAATATTTCATAATTTTCTGGGGAATAGTTCAATTTCTTTATTTTTAAGCTTGAGAGGGTGGAGGTGTATGTGACAAATTATTATCAACGATGGGTAATGGTTCATCAACCCCTTCCTTACCCTCTGAATCGGTTTTATTCTCAACTTTGTGAGGTTCAAGAATAGGTATGTGGATGTCCTTACCACTACGAAGAGTAATAATATATTTTACTTGGTATAAGTGTTTATTTCCAGAACTACCCTCGTGAGAATTTAAATGACTCTTGGGATTTGACTGTGGTTGTGCAGAAAAATTTCCTTTCTCATTAATGGTTAATGAAGATGTAATTTTACCAAAAGTGTCTCTTAAATCATTCATCATTTGTGCATTTTGGTTATTGACGACTTCCTGTTTTTCCATGAATGCATTCAAGGTATCCTCTATGGTTTTTCTAGGTGGTGGGATATATGGTGCATAATTCTGGGAATTTCGAAAGTTCTGGTGAACCTGGGGAGGTTGTTTTGAGGATTATGATTGGTTATCATTCCTCCAATTGAAGTCTGGATGGTTTCTCCAACTAGAATTGTAGGTTTGGGAGTATGGGTTTGGATTTGGTTTGTTGATTGTGTTTATGGAACTGACTTGGTCATGGAGACATTCTTTCAGGGCTGGTAAGGATAGGCAAACTTCTGTGACATGTTCATTTGAACTACAGATTTGGCATATGACTTCCTGAACTGACTTGACATGATCACTTTTCCCTGTTTCTAAAGCCTCAATTTTTTTAGACAAAGATGCATACTTGGCAGCAAGGTCATAGTCTTCCCTAAGGTTAAACATACCTCTACCAGATGGTTTTGGTTTTACAGATGACTCATAGGTACCAATTGTATCCCATTGTTGTGTATTCTCTGCGTGTGCTCTAGGTAATCTAGTGCATTTTCGGGATCTTTATCCCTGAACTCACTGTTACACATCATCTCCACTATTTGTCTACCTTGAGGTGTTAAACCCTCATAGAAGTGGTCAACTAGCCTCCATGTTTCAAACCCGTGATGTGGACAAATGTTCAACATCTCTTTATACCTCTCCCAACATTGGTAAAGTATTTCCCCCGACTCTTGTATGAATGTTGTGATTCTTCTCTTAAAGGAATTTATCATGTGATGAGGGAAGAACTTTCTAAGAAATTGCTCTTGTAAATCATCCAATGTTCTAATAGATCCTGACCTAAAGTTTTGTAGCCAAATTTTAGCTTTATCCTTTAAAGAAAAGGGAAAAAACTTTAACCGAATTATATTCATACTACAATTTTGGTCTGTGCAAGTGTTACATAACTCTTCGAACTCTCTTAGGTGCTGATAAGGGTTTTCTGATTCTAGACCGTGGAATGTGGGTAAAATATTGATGACACTTGATTTAAAATCGAAATGTGCTGCTTTTGGAGGAAAAACAATGCAAGATGGTGATCTTGTCCTACTGGGATTCATGAATTGTCTGAGTGTCCTAGGATGATTAGGATCTCCATGCTGAGACTCGTTTTCTTCCTGATTAACTGGGTTTTCAACTCGGGCAGGTGGATTTTCAATTTGGTTTTCAGCCATTTTGACGAACAATAAAGGTGATGGAGATTTTCTGTTTATTCTTCCGCTGGATGATCGAGACCAGTGTCTCATGCAACCTAAAAATAAAAAACAAATACAATATTTACAAAAAGGAAATTAATGACAAGATAAAAAAATAAACTACAAAAATAAGAAAAAGAAAGAGAAAAAGAAAAATTATTCTATCTACTAAATAATGATTCCTCGCAATGGCGCCAAAAACTTGACACGCTCAAAAAATGGTCTTTTGCTCCCAAGTATAAGAGTGTCGAAGTAATAAAATAACCCGGTAAGTCCGGGGTCGATCCATAGGGAATAGATTTAGTAAAATAGAATGATAAGTAGAGCGAACAAAAAATGGTTTGATTTGTTGGAAACTTTTAAGTGAAAATGTAGTAATAAAATGAAATGTTGGAGTTGAGGGATCCACTTTTAATATTTCAAATCTAGAAATCTCGTTTAATTATAATATATAAATTGTCCTTGTTACCCAATTAATTTATCTCAGGAATTAATTATGCCAATATATAGAACCAGCCATAAAGGCGGTAATCATTTCTATCAATAACTAGTCCTGCCAAGGTACTAAGTATGCCAAAAACATAAAACCAGCCATATAGGCGGTGATACTTTTTGTCTATAACAAGTCCTACCAAGGTACTCAATTATGCCAAAATCGTATAAAACCATCCATATATGCGGTAGCAAGATAAAACCAGCCATATAGGCGGTAGCAAGATAAAACCAGCTATATAGGCGGTAGCAAGATAAAACCAGCCATATAGGCGGTAGCCAATATTGTCAATAATTAATCTAGATCTAAATCAAGTTTTAATCATTAGATTACATTTTATTTATTATAATGTATGCGAGATTGATCTAAGTTTTCATTATAAAAGCTTCGCCCATTACCCCAGTGAAAAGAAATTAGCTACTCATTTTATAATTAAACATACTCGTGATTTTATTACTGAAAGAAAAAACATTACAAAAAGCTTTAAATAAATAAACACACAAGACACTCTCTCTCTAAAATCTATAGAGGAATCCAGAAAGAATGTATGAAAACTGGATGCTTCAATTTATAGGCAAAATTTGGTCGACGCGTCACGACGCGAGTGCCACGATGGGGACACGTGTTGAGAGAATAGCGTGATCCATGGTTTCTTCGTCTTATTAGGCGCGTCGCGACGCACCGTCATTTTCGTGTCCCGACGCGGAAGCTGAATTTCCATTTTTGCCATTTTCTAAGTCTGGTTTGTCCTGTCGAGCTTCCGAGCAGTATTATACCTATCAAATAACATAAAATAACACAATAAAAACACTCAAAACATAACTTAAAATATTATTTCACAAATGTGTCAATTTAAGGGGATTAGTAAAACTAAAAGTGTAAAATGATTGACTTATCGTATAATAATTATGCATTTTTTAGTATTCATCACTAGTCTTCTAGGTTATAGGAATTCGACTGTATTCCAAAACCAACAACTATCAATATTTATTTTAAGAATGATTTATAATAGTAATATTATCCCAATATCGGACCACCCAGTGTCCAGTACTACATGACTATTCTAAGGTCGATATAATTCTCAACATTTTATATAACAATCTTATATGCATTATGACATAAATTACCATTAACATAGTTGAAATGAAAAAATAGTTATTTTATTATTAAATAATAAAATATAATGTACAATATATTATTCGGATTGGTGCTTTAAGCACCAACTCTAACACCTTCAAGAGCCGGTTGTAGAATATCTTCCTCTTACGTAATTCGGCCCACAAGTCAATCTCTTCCTCAATTTTGATTATCTCGTCATCTCGAAGTTTCTCTATTCTTCCAATTGAACCAAGGTGAAGGCTGCTTCTTCAGGCTCTCCAACGCTTTAAACATCCTCCTCCATTTCCTCAGCCTCAATTCCCTTTTCGCTCAAACTTTTCTGGTAACAGGTAATGATTAGCCATGATCGGAGGTATGCTACCATACTAGATAATGATTGGACGCTCTTCATCGTCTTCTTTGTCATCTTTTTCCTGACAATCGAATCTTGTCTGTTCTTTACATTCTGAAACTATTTCAATTTTTATGGTGACATCTTTAAGTCTCTTCTCAACTGTTTTATTGCCATTTTCAGCAATTTCACTGATTCTGACATTCAACATGTTTTGGTCTTTATGATGAATCACTCGATGCTTTTGGCATATCATTTGGCCATAATTTCTTTGGTGTCTTCTCAGCTGTGTCCTTGTCATCTTATTAATGGGAATAAATCTCCCATTTTGTTAGTTATATGAATGTCATACAATGGACTTGCATAATTCTCGTATGAAGGTTCTAACATAATGGACCAAGTTAGAATGTTCTCCATAAAAATTTGGTGTAGATGCTCCTGGCTGCCATGCTCTTGGCAGCCTATTCTATTGGATCATATTTTCATAAGTCTCTTCCAACTTCTTAATCCATTCTAGGTTGTTCTGCCAACGGACGCATAAACCTTCTTGATTGTTCCCTTTTTCATTGGAATTTAACTGCCTAAAAACATTGGGACGCTGATCGTCCTGTCCTTCATCCAGCACCAGTTTGACCTTTGGCATTCTTATTCTAGTTAAGTCTGGATTGATCATGGTCATATCCACTGGTTTTGGAAAAGGATTTCTATCTGCAACCATTTTATCCTTATTCTCGAACGATATCCGTTCTGACTCAATAGCATCTTGTAACATATTCTGAAACACAAGACAATTGTTAGTCTAGTGAGACCACGTATTATGCCATTTATAATATTTTTTACCCTTGATTTGTTTAGGGTTTGGCAATCTATGTTTGTCGCTCAACCTAATTTTCTTATCTTTATATAACTGGTCAAATATAGTGTCTAATTTGGTAACATCGAATGAGAACGTCTTAACTTTCTTACTTTCCTGAGCTGAATTGTCATTTTCAATTCTCGTCTATGGTTCGAGCAAAGCCCTCTATATAAGACTTCCCTTCGACTAGTTCATCCAGACATAAATCGGCCGAATTCATTTTAGCCTCGACCTTACTCATCTCATTATTGACATCCGTATAGTAAGTGCCCTTACTTATTATTTTCAGATGATATTCTTCTCTCAATAGTCATTCATATCTAACTACATTGGTGGGGAGCTGAAAAAGGTATGGGAACTATATATCATGAAATTTCTTTTTCAAAACAAAAACTTAGGTAAATTTGGGCGATTTTCACGAATTCCTTTTCCGATAAAGGTGTGAAGCATCTACTCTTGGCCATTTTGAAATTTTGTAGAAATGTTTCGGCTCATTCGTTTGGTAGCTACCTCAGGTTTGTTAAATCGTCCAGGGTGACTTCCGTGTTAGTCTTGTAAAATTGAGCATGGAAAAGTTGTTTAATTTGCTACCAATTTTATGCCGAGTTTTGTGATAAGTTGATAAACCATAAGAAAACCATTCTTGATAAGAACTTATGTAATAGCTTTGATCGGTGGTAAACACACGCGTTACACAAGCGTACGTATCACTCAAGTAGTATAAAATATATCGATCCCACGAGAACTTAATACCTTTGCTATCAATTTATGATGTTAAATGTTTACAAGTATCTAATAGATTGATTTTTGATTGGATGGTGATTTTTGTCTCAACACAAGTAAATAAAACAATGCAAAAGTAAATTAAAGGAGAATCAATATTATAAAACTATTTAGGGTTGTGAATCCTTCCAATATCTTTTAAAGCTGAAGTGATTATCTCATGTTTGTGCAATATATCGGTTTATTAACCTGGAACACGAAAATATGCAAAAGCCTTTGTCAATGGTCAGATGCAAACACCCAAATAACCCAATTAATCATATGTCTATTTTAACCAAGTTACCTGAATTCATTAAGATTAAGTTACAGTTATGGTTACCCCCTCCCGACAGGTATATGTCTATCCTGGAAGGAAATCTACCTAAGAGTCTCTTGCCCCAAGGTGAGATCGTGAGCTATTGAGTCTAAGGCTGAAACCTAAAATTCCTTCGTCAAGTTTATTTCAAGTTTACCAGATCAATCTTATTAGTGGCCAGTTAACAAGAAGCATTAAGCTTAAAACTCAATAAATAAACCTTTATATTACCCAAGACACAAAAAACAACCACTTATAAAATGGTGATATTGGAATTCATCACAACCCTATATAAGAGGTTTAGTTACCATACCTATCTAGGAATATTAAAGACATAAATAAAGTAAATGACATAAAGTAAAGCTTGAAAATTAAAAAGATAAATTAACAATAAAGAAAATATTGGGGGTTAGAAGATCCACTTTTATTACTTATAATTTAGATATCTCCATTATTATAATATATAAACTTGCATGACATTACTAACCGACAATATAGGCGGTATCCTCATTAAGTCATATTTATGATTAATTCCAACCGACCATAAAGGCGGTATCCAGTTTAGTCAGGTTAAAATCAATTTAATTAAGTCCAACCAATCATAAAGGCGGTATCCCATTAAGTCAGGTTTTAAAATAGTTTATATATTATAATTAAGGGAGATTAATCTAAGTATTAGTAATAAAAGCTTTACATTTCACCTCAGCAGAGGGGAGTTACCTCCTCATACTAAAAAGTAAAATAAAGAAAGAACCCTTGCATAAAATAAAAATTAAATACAAGAAAGCAGTAAATAAATAAATAAGATACAATCTTCTTAGTATTCTTAAGGAAATCCCCAGAAGAAAGTACGAATTTTCTTTCTGATTTCGGCCTCAATTTATAGGCAAGACTTGGTCCTGCGCGTCGCGACGCGTCGTTGACCTTCGACACGTGTACACGGCTTTCACGAGATGATGACACGTGGCTGTCGGTACCATTCTCCATAGACACAACCAAGAAGGTATTAGTCAACTCATTGTGCCCACAATATTCATAAGTGTAGTTGAAAAGAGAGTAATATTTTTGTCCTAAAGTTATATCAGAATTCACACCTTTTTAGTAATAGACCATTTTTATTTATTTAGAACATTTTCAATCCATGTTGCGAGCTTTGGGCCAGTGACTCCCAAGCCAGTTGGCTTTAGGGCACTGGGTGTTAAGACACCCTTACAGACTTAATTACTCGGATCTCATATGTCTTTTTTTTATAACATTTTTAATCCATGTAGCGAGCTTTGGGCCAGTGACTCCCAAACCAGTTTTCTTTAGGCCACTAGGTGTTAAAACACCTCTAAGGACTTAATTACGCGGATCTCATATGTTAATTTTTTTTTTATTATTCCATCATTTTTTTAGATGCTTCCTCCAATTAAACTAGAGCAATAAATATTACAAACTTTTCACTTACAACTCATAGCGGTATGTTACCCTGCATGTTGATAATACCTGTCAACTGAGCATATGAAAATCCAATTTTAATCAGTATTATAGAGAATTCACAAATTAAATAATTCAAAAGGAAATAAACAAAAATTAACTTGTTACAAAATAGGTTGAGATACGTCTCAAGAGTGGAAATTCATTACACAGCTATCTCAAACACCATTCCACCTGATTAGTCAAGTCAAAAACACAAAAACAAAAAAAAAATTAAATTTTTAAATTTTTTGAATTTTTAAAAATTTTTGACTAAAAACCAAGCAAAAACAACACAACGAAAAAAAATAAAAATAAGATACTAATCAACTATTCCCCTCCCCCCAAACCTTATTGAGACATTGTCCCCAATATTTAAAAAATAGAAGAAGAGTTTAGAAGACAGTACCTGGTTAGCTAGAATTCTACATCTAAAAAGAAAATTAAAGTTTAAGATCCAGATTTATCCGACGTTTCTTACCACGATCATTATCAGACCAGTTAATCTTTGAAAGGATAGGGTTAATTGATGTGTTGTAAATAGATCACTATTTTCAACTTCTTTGACTTAATATTTTGTATAGTTTCTTGCGTTTTGTGAATATTTTGATGTGTTTTGTGGTATTTTATAGATAAATAAAATAGCAGGGCTCTCTGGAATCAATTCGGATCCAAAAAAGCGAAAAATGGACAAAAAGGGCAAAAATATAAATTTCCTTCTAAAATACGCCATTTGCTAAAATGCGCCATCTGCTAACGTGCGCCGGAGATTGCTAACATGCGCCAGACACGTGTCACAATCAGATAAAGTTTTGCTATCATGTGCCTCTGCTAAAATGTGCTGCCACATGTCAACATCACATCAAATCTGCTAACGTGCGCTTGACATGTGTCACCATCACATGCTGCTGACACTCATCATTGAAACATGTCAATGCTTACGTCAGTGTTGCGATGTGCACACCCTTACGCGTCGCGCCGCCAAGCCAATAATTCAGCTAATAATTCTACCAATGCCACATGTCACCATCTCCGTGAAGCCCGTGCCTCACGTCCACCATCAACGGTGCATCACGATGTATAAGGTTGCATACGTCACGACGCGTGAGACCAAGTTTTGCCTATAAATTGAGGCCGAATTTCATTTGTAAAATCATACTTTCTTCTAAGGAATTCCTTAAGAATACTAAAAAGATTGTATCTTGCTTGTTTATTTACAGCTTTCTTTATTTAATTTTATTTATTTTACGCAACAGTATTTTCTTTTCTTTATTTTTCAATCTTTAATTTTACTATTCAGCATGAGGAGGTAACTCCCATTTGATGGGGTTAAAGGTTAAGTTTTTATTACTAATATTTAGATTAATCTCCCTTAATTAGAATATATAAACTATTTAAAACCTGACTTAATAGGATACCTCCTTTATGGGGGGTTGGATTTAATAAAATTGATTTTAACCTGACTAAATTGGATACCCCTTTTATAGTCGGTTGGAATTAATCTTAAATTTTACTTAATCATGATACCACCTATATGGTCGGTTGGTAATTATCACGTAAAGTTAATATATTATAATAAGAGAGATATCTAAAATAGAAATAATAAAAGTTGATCCTCTAACCTCAGCATTTTCTTTTATTGTATTTTTACCTTCTTAATTTACAAGCATTTACTTTATCTCATTTATTTTATTTAAGTTTATACTAGCCTTAGATATGTGTAGTAACTAAATCCGTTATCTAGGGTTGTGATGAATTCCAATATCACTGGTTTATAAGGGGTTGTTTTGTGTCTTGGGTAATATAAAGGTTTATTTATTAAGTCTTAAGCTTAATGCTTCTTATAAACTGGCCATTAATAATATTGATGTGGTAAACTTAAAATAAACTTGACAAAGGAATTTTAGGTTTTAGCCTTAGACTTAATAACCCACAATCTTCATTGAGGATAGATAACCCTTTAATAGATTTCCTTACATGATGGAATTATACCTGTCGGGCGAGGGTAGCCACAATTGGAACTTAATCTTAATGAATTCAGATAAATTGGTTGACATAGACATATGATTAATTGGGTTACATTGGGTATTTGCATCTGACCATCGACAGAGGCTTTTGCATAATTTCGTGTTCCAGGTTAGTAAATCAATATATGACACAAAAATGTGATAACCACTTCATCTTTAAAAGATATTGGAATGATTCACAACCTTTGATAGTTTAATAATATTTAATTTTCCTTTAATTTACTTTCGCGTTGTTTAATTTACTTGTTTTAAGTTTAAAGTCACCATCCAATCAAACAACCAATCTATTAGGTACTCGTAAGCATTTAACGTCATAAATTAATAGCTAAGGTATTAAGTCCTCGTGGGATCGATACATTTATACTTCTTGAACGATACGTACGCTTGCGTTATACGTGTGTGATTACGCCGGTCAAGTTTTTGGCACCGTTTCCGGGGACTTATTTATCTTTCACTATTAGTGTTGGAGTTAGATACCATTACTTGTATCTAATTTCTTTTTACTTATTGTTTTTGTTTTCTTGTGTTTCAGGTTCTCAGACACTATATGAGACGGACCAAAAGCTTTGAAATCTGACTGCTTGACCCAGAAATTGAAAGAACCATCAGACAGTTGAGAAGGGAAAGACGAGAAGGCCAAGAAGCACTAATCAATATGGAACATGAACCTTTAGAGGTTGCACCACCAATTCCCATTCGAGACAGAACTATTCCGGTGGTTGACGGCTTCATTTCTGTATTGTACTTCCTCCCTTACCAGTAAATGCGTGTGACATCAAAACATGCATTCAGATGATACAACAGTCAGTTCAGTTTGGGGGGAATGCAACTGAAGATCCTAATGCCCACATCAGTAACTTCCTAGAAGTTTGCGGCACTGTCAATTATAATCGAGCGGCTAAAGAAGTAATGAGACTGTGTGTTTTTCTATATTCCTTGAAAGACAGAGTTAAGGCTTGGCTACATTCACTACTAGCAGGTTCCATTATAACTTGGAACACTCTAGCCACCAAATTCCTTGCAAAGTACTTTCCCTCAGCCAGAACTACAAATTTGAGGAATGACATCACATCATTTGTACAACATGACTCAGAATCCCTCTGCCAAGCTTGGGAAAGGTACAAGGATTTGCTCCGAAAATGTCCTCACCATAAGATTGCAAAGTGGCTACAAGTCCAAACCTTCTATAATGGACTTTCTGGAATAATGAGAACCATAATTGATGATGCTGCTAGATGAGCTTTAATGGCCAAATGAGAAGATCAGGTCTGGGATTTAATTGAAGAAATAGCCAACAACAATTCTTTGTGGCCAACAGAAATGAGCATGATCCAACGAATCGTAGGAATTTATGAAGTTTGAGCCAACACAGCAATGAATGCCAAGCTGGATCTAATTTGCAAAAAATTGGAAACTCTTAACATGACGGTTAATGCTGGATCCACAAGTTCACCATATGGAGGAGCACCATAATCAGAAGCAAACCAACATGATGAGACGGTGAATTATGTCAACAATTTTAACAGACAGGGGAACAATCCATATTCTAACACCTACAATCCAGGGTGGATGAATCATCCCAATTTCGCATGGAGTAACAATTCAGGGCAAAAGAACAATCCACCATCTGGATTCCAACAAAAAAACAAAGGCCAGAAGTATGAGAAAGAACCAGATATAAAAGAATGGATTGCAGAGATGTTCAAAAAGCAACAAGCAACATACGATGCTATGTTTCAAAGTCAATTTGCTTCTATAAAGGCACCGGAAAATCAAATTGGACAACTGGCCAATGCTTAGAGTTATAGACCGCCAGTTAACCTTCCTAACAACACAGAACCAAATTCAAGGAACCGAGGGAATGAGCAATGTCAAGCCATTACTTTGAAAAACGGTACTGAAATCAAAAAAGATGTTGGAATCAAGGCATCCATTGATGAAGTTCCAAAAGAAGCAGTTCCACAGATGGAGGAAAAAGAAGCAAAAGAAAAAGATCAAGAAATATTCACTCCACCTCCACCTTTTCCACAGCGTCTTTAGAAAAACAAATTGGACAAGCAGTTTGCTCGATTTTTGGAGGTCTTCAAAAAGCTGCATATCAACATTCCATTTGCAGAAGCGTTGGAAGAAATGCCCAGCTATGTCAAATTCATGAAAGACATTTTTTCACGAAAATGGAGATTGGGAGATTACGAGACAGTAGCATTGACAGAAGAATGCAGCGCCATCATTCATAGGAAACTTCCCCCAAAGTTGAAAGATCCTGGCAGTTTCACTGTCCCATGTACCATAGGAGAACATTATATCGGTAAAGCTTTGTGTGATTTAGGTGCTAGTGTTAATTTGATGCCTTTTTTGATTTACAGAAAACTGTAGATTGGAGAAGCAATGCCCACCTCAGTCTCTTTACAACTTGCTGATAGAACACTCGCATTTCCGAGAGGTGTAGTTGAAGATGTGCTGGTCAAAGTCGACAAACTCATTCTCCCAGCAGATTTCATTATCCTTGACATGGAAGAAGAAAAAGATGTACTTATCATTCTTGGGAGACCATTCTTAGCTACAGGTCGAACTGTTATTGATGTAAAAAAATGAGAACTAACCATGAAAGTGCAGGACCAAGAAGTTACCTTCAATGTTTTCAAAGCCATGAAATTCCCGAGTTATGAAAAGGACGAGGAATGTTTCAGAGTTGATGTTGTAGATAGTATCATCCAGGATACTGATGCAATGCCACTTCCCACGGATAAACTTGAAGCTTGCATCACCAACATGACTGACAGCGAGCTAGATGATGAAATTCTAGAATGTATCAACTATCTTGACAAACCATTTCGCTTCAAATCGACACCACAGGTGGAAAGTTTGGAATTACCGAAGAAAGAGCGAATCAAGCCCTCAATTGAAGAACCACCACAACTGAAGCTAAAGGTACTTCCGAACCATCTCAGGTATACATTCTTAGGAAACTCTTCTGAATTACCTGTGATTATTTATTCTTCGCTAAACAAAACAACAATGAAAGATCATTTTCTGATGCCATTCATTGACCAGATGTTAGATAGATTGGTGGGATATGAGTTCTATTATTTTCTGGATGGATACTCGAGGTACAATCAGATTGCCATCGCCCTAGAAGATCAGGAGAAGACCACATTTATATGTCCGTATGATACTTTTGCTTTCCGCAGAATGCCATTTGGACTATGTAATGCTCCTGCTACATTTCAATATTGCATGATGGCCATCTTCTCAGACATGCTGGAACAAAGTATGAAGGTTTTCATGGATGATTTCTCTGTGTTTGGAGACTCATTTGACCACTGTTTGCAAAATCTGGAAAAGGTACTACAAAGATGTGAAGATACCAACCTGATACTCAACTTGGAGAAATGCCATTTCATGGTGCATGAATGAATTGTGATGGGACATCGGATCTCACAAAGGGGAATCAAGGTAGATAAAGCAAAAATTGAGACAATTGAAAAACTACCTCCTCCAACATCTATCAAAGGGATTCGGAGTTTTCTCGGACATGCAGGCTTTTACAGGAGATTTATCAAAGACTTCTCCAAGATTGCTAAACCTCTGTGCAATCTTCTAGAGAAAGATGTGCCTTTCAACTTCACTAAAGAATTCCACGAAGCATTTGAGATCTTGAAACAGAAGTTGATCTATACTCCCATCATAATAGCACCAGATTGGACTCTTCTATTTGAGGTGATGTGCGATGCTAGTGATTTTGCTGTAGGTGCAGTTTTGGGACAATGCAAAGCAAAAAATTTCCATACCATTTACTACTCCAGCAGAACTCTGAATGAAGCTCAACTCAACTACACAACCACTGAAAATGAGTTGCTTGCAGTTGTGTTTGCTTTTGAAAAATTATGCTTCTATCTGTTGGGTCTCAAAGTGGTGGTCTACACAGATCATTCAGGAATCAAATACCTGATAGTGAAGAAAAATGCCAAACCTAGATTGATCCGTTGGGTGCTTCTACTGCAAGAATTTGACGTGGAGATCCGAGACAGGAAAGGGACAGAAAATCAAGTGGCAGATCACTTATCAAGGCTCGAGAATGGAGAAATAGATGGCAATGAACTGACAATCAAATAAACTTTTCCAGATGAACAGTTGTTTGCCATTAAATAGCAAGATGTCTCTTGGTATGCTGACTATGTAAACTACATAGTATCGGGAAAATGGCCTTTGGAATGGACACATCAGCAACGAAAGAAGTTCTTCAAAGAAGTCAAGCGCTATGTCTGGGATGAGCCGTACATGTTCAAATGCTGTGTTGATCAATTACTGAGACGTTGTGTTCCACAGGAGGAGGTCAATAGTGTTCTGCAGCATTGTCATTTATCACCATACGGCGGACACTTCAGCGAAAATAAAACTGTAGCCAAAGTCATATAGTCAGGTTTGTTCTGGCCCACTCTTTTTAAAGATGCTTACTTATTTTCTCTTCAATGTGACAGGTGCCAGAGAACGGGAAATATTTCGAGGAGAAATGAAGGACCTCTGTAAAATATTCTGGAAGTGGAGATATCTGATGTATGAGGGATTGATTTTATGGGACCCTTTGTTCCATCATTCGGAAACTTGTACATACTAGTTGCAAAAGACTACGTCTCCAAATAGGTTGAATCAATTACAATGCCATCAAATGATTCAAAACTGGTGATAAAAATCCTATAAAAGAATATTTTCACTCGCTTTGGAACACCTCGGGCAATTATCAGTGATGGTGGCATACATTTCTGCAACAGATACTTTGATGCACTCCTATCCAAATACGGAGTTACTCATAAAGTTGCCACTGCCTACCATCCACAGTCAAATGGACAGGTTGAAGTTTCAAACAGGGAGATCAAAAGAATCTTGGAGAGAACCGTTGGATCAACAATGAGTGACTGTTCTACAAAATTGGATGATACATTATGTGCCTACCGGATAGCTTACAAAACACCCATTGGTATGTCCCCATATCAAATGGTATTTGGGAAAGCGTGCCATCTGCCAGTGGAACTTGAACACAAAGCGTACTGGGCACTGAAGAAGTTAAATCTTGATCCACAAGCAGCAGGAGAAAATCGACTCCACCAACTCAATGAATTGTAGGAATTTCGCCTACATGCTTATGAGAATGCCAGATTATACAAAGAAAAGACCAAGAAATGGCATGATCGAAAAATAGTACGCAGACAACTAGAACCAAGGTAGCAGGTGTTGTTTATACAATTCAAGGTTGAAACTTTTCCCTGGAAAGTTGAAATCAAGGTAGTTAGGTCCATTTGTGATCACTCAGATTTTATCATATGGATCTGTTAAGTTACTTGATCCCAACACCAACGAAACTTTCAAAGTTAACAGTCAGCGTGTCAAGCACTACTGAGGAGAATCATTTGAGCAATAAGAAGGAAATTTCATATTTTCAGATCCAGCCTAAACATTCGGGCAGTAATGTCTAGCTGATGATGTTAAACTTAGCTCTAGTTGGGAGGCAACCCATGCAATTTGTGTATATATTCAGATTTGGTGTGTTTTATTTTTGTGTGTTTTATTTTTTAGGTAAAGTCACATTTCAGGATGGAAGACGTCCTCGCAAATCTTCACAAGCAATTTCTTTCTCTCCCTCAAAACTCTCTGATGAAAGTCTACAAAGCTCGCTTGGAACGAAAGAGACTTCTGAGGATCAAAGTTATTCCTAATGACATTCGTTGGATTATTAAAGTACGGGTATGATTGGCAGGTGAGTCCTCTGATTCTTTTATTTTGTAGCTGCCTGGTTTATGAAGAAGCACCTATGCTAATAATAATAGAGCTAAAAGAATATGTGTTTGCTATAAATGTGCTCCTATGACATGTAATACTCTTTGTCTTTCTTCAGGAATGGTATCTGATAACCGTGAAGATAAAATTAAATTCATTAGGGATGGCTTGAGTAAGGAGTTTTTAGATGACATATCTAAAAATCTTGAGACACATTCTAGTGGATATGTGCATCATGCAATTCACATGTTATATACACAATTCCAAAAAGAAAGACAACAGTTAATTCTCGGGAATCTGACTCTAAAAGACATTGTTTGCCAACTTATAAGAAAATTAGATGAGAAACTTGTCTCTGACGCATAGACGTTATTCAAGTCGTTACTTCCTGTAAATATTATTTTCTTTTTGTCTTTAACTAATAATTGTAATTTGTTTTGTTATTTTATTTTATTTTCTCCGAAATGATCCAGACTTTTTGACTTTCACGATATATTTTACTGTTTAACTAATAATTGTCATTTGACAGGTACTAGTGCTATGATTACTCACCCTTTTTCAGGTGTTATAAATTCAACTCATCATTGCACTCTTGAAGACATCCAGAGTTGAATAATAATAAAAAAAAAATGGAAGCAACTTCAAGAAGATGAGTTGTAAATGTCTGTGTGTTTTGCGGTACTAGTATTGGTTCTAAGCTAGAGTTCGTTGAGGCAACACAGGAATTGGGTCGAGTCATAGCTGAAAGGAATATGCACTTAGTATATGGCGGTGGAAATCTTGGACTAATGGGGATCATTTCAATGGCTGTACAGGAAGGAGGCAGTCAAGTCTTGGGAATCATCCCAAAACCTTTGGCAGAGGCGAATCTTATAGGACCATCAAACAGAGAGGAACTAATCGTGTTAGGTATGTCTGAACGACTGGTGGAAATGATTAACTGTGCTGATGCTTTTATTTCTTTGCCAGGTGGCTTGGGCACGATGGAGGAAATTTTTACAGTGCTATCTTGGGCGAATTTAAACATACACCAGAAACCGATTGGACTGTTTAACGCTGATGGATTTTATGATTTTCTTTATGTGTTTCTTGTTGATGCCCGGAGAAATAGGTTCGTGTCAAAACCTGTAAAAGAAATATTCTTCACAGCCAAAACTGCCCCTGATTTAATTGACCAACTTTTAGCATTTGAACCACAAATTGACCCTATCCTTTCCAAGATAATCTGGTCCAATAATGATCGTGGTAAGAAGCGTCGGATAAATCTGGATCTTAACCTTTAATTTTCATTTTAGATGTAGAATTTCAGCTAACCAGGTATTATCTTCTAAACTCTTCTTCTACTTTTTAAGACATTGGAGACAATGTCTCATTTAGGTTTGGAGGAGATGAACAGTTAACTAATATCTTGTTTTTATTGTGTTATTTTTATTTTTAGTCAAAAATTTTCAAAAACAAATTCAAAAATTAATAAAAAAATATTTTGTGTTTTTATGTTTCTTTTAACTTGACTATTCTGGTGAAATTGGTGTGAGATAGCTGTGTAAGGAATTTCCACTCCTGAGACGTATCTCAACCTATTTCGTAACAAGTTATTTCTTGTTTATTTCCTTTTGAATTATTTAATTTGTGAATTCTCCATAAAACTGACTAAAATGGATCTCCATATGCTCAGTTGACAGGTATTATCAACATGCATGGTAACATACGGACATGAGTTGTAATTGATATATTTGTAATATTCAGTGCTCTAGTTTAATTGGAGGAAGTACCTACAAAAAGTGATGGAGTAAATTAAAAAGGTCTGAGATCCAAGTAATTAAGTCTGTAGGGGTGTCTTAACACATAGTGCCCTAAAACCAACTGGTTTAGGAGTCACTGACCTAAAGTTCGCTACATGGATTGAAGATGTTATAAAAAATATATATATTTATCTGAAATCCGAGTAATTAAGTCTGTAAGGGTGTCTTAATACCTAGTGCCCTAAAACCAACTGGTTTGGGAGTCACTGGCCCAAAGCTCGCTACATGGATGGAAGATATTGTATATAAATAAAAAAAATTAGAAAAATATTCCATTGCTAAAAAAATGTGTGAATTCTGATATAAATTTAGGACAAAAATATTATTCTCTTCTCAACTACACTTGTGAATATTGTGGGCACAATGAGTTGATTAATATTTTGTTGATTGTGTATATGAAGAATGGTAAAAATAATAGGAGAATTTACTTATTTGGTAATTTATAAAGAAAGAAAACAACTACTAACTTGGATAAGAAGTTTCACATGTTTAGTCGCTAACTTGTTTATTCTCTTTTCTCTTGTCTTTTTATTTTTGTGTGTATTAGATTGACGTTTGTGGGTATCGTTGCTGTAAGCCCTCACGAGACTACAACTCGTCCATTAGGGACACCTAGGGGTTTAAAGGCTTGTTGCATACGCTAAATGCAACTGTGATCCCTATGAAAGTGGCTTAGTTTAATTTTTATTTTTAAGATGTTTATGTTATTTTATTTTGTTGTTTTGCTCGAGGACTAGCAAAATGTTAGGTTTTGGGGTGTGGTGTGTGGTAAATATATCACTATTTTTCACTCCTTTGACTTAATATTTTGTATAGTTTCTTGAGTTTTGTGAATATTTTGATGTGTTTTGTGGTATTTTGTAGATAAATAAAATTACAGGACTCTCTGGAATCAATTCGGGGCCAAAATAGTGAAAAATGGACAAAAAGGGCAAAAATGTAAATTTCCTGCTAAAATGCGCCATTTGCTAAAATATGTCGTCTGCTAACGTGCATCGTAGATTGCTAACATGCACCGGACACATGTCACAATCAGAGAAAGTTTTGCTATCATGCACCTCAGCTAACATGCGTCTGCCATGTGTCAACATCACAGCAAATTTGCTAACGTGCGCTAGACACGTGTCAACATCACATGATGCTGACACTCATCATTGAAACACGCCATTGCTTACGTCAACCTAACGTTAGTGTCACGACGCTCACACCCTTACGCGTCGCAACGCCAAGCCAATAATTCAACAAATAATTCTGCCGACGCCACGTGTCACCATCTCCGCGAAGCCCGTGCCACGCGTCCACCATCAACGGCGCGTCACGACGCGTGAGTCCAAATTTTGCCTATAAATTGAGGCCGAATTTCATTTGTAAAATCATACTTTCTTCTAAGGAATTCCTTAAGAATACTAAGAAGATTGTATCTTGCTTGTTTATTTACAGCTTTCTTTATTTAATTTTATTTATTTTACGCAACAATACTTTTATTTCTTTAATTTTCAGCCGTTAATTTTACTGTTCAGCATGAGGAGGTAACTCCCCATTTGCTGGGGTTAAAGGTTAAGCTTTTATTACTAATATTTAGATTAATCTCCCTTAATTATAATATATAAAATATTTAAAATTTGACTTAATGGGATACCCCATTTATGGTCGATTGGATTTAATAAAATTGGTTTTAACCTGATTAAACTGGATATGGCCTTTATGGTCGGTTGGAATTATTCTTAAATTTGACTTAATCAGGATACCGTCTATATGGTCGGTTGGTAATTATCACGCAAAGTTAATATATTATAATAAGAGAGATATCTAAAATAGAAGTAATAAAAGTGGATCCTCTAACCTCAGCATTTTCTTTTATTGTATTTTTACCTTCTTAATTTCCAAGCATTTACTTTATGTCATTTATTTTATTTAAGTTTTTACTAGCCTTAGATATGTGTAGTAACTAAACTCGTTATCTGGGGTTGTGATGAATTCCAATATCACCGGTTTATAAGGGGTTGTTTTGTGTCTTGGGTAATAAAACAGTTTATTTATTAAGTCTTAAGCTTAATACTTCTTGTTAACTGGCCATTAATAAGATTGATGTGGTAAACTTAAAATAAACTTGACAAAGGAATTTTAGGTTTCAGCCTTAGACTTAATAGCCCACGATCTTCCTTGAGGATAGAAAACCCTTTAATAGATTTCCTTACATGATAGATATATACCTGTCGGGCAGGGGTAGCAACAATTGGAACTTAATCTTAATGAATTCAGGTAACTTTGTTGACATAGACATATGATTAATTTGGTTACATTGTGTATTTGCATCTGACCATCGACAGAGGCTTTTGCATAATTTCATGTTCCAGGTTAGTAAACCAATATATTACACAAACATGAGATAACCACTTCATCTTTAAAAGATATTGGAAGGATTCAGAACCCTGGATAGTTTAATAATATTGAATTTTCCTTTAATTTACTTTCGCGCTGTTTAATTTACTTGTTTTAAGTTTAAAGTCAACATTCAATCAAACAACTAATCTATTAGGTACTCATAAGCATTTAACATCATAAATTAATAGCTAAGGTATTAAGTCCTCGTGGGATCGATACATTTATACTACTTGGACGATACGTGCGCTTGTGTTATACGTGTGTGATTACGCCGGTCATCAATTTATGGTTCAAAGGCTAAGAGTTGGTCAATTAAATCATGGGCTGTTCTGACTGTAAAGATGATATCTTTTACAGATTTTGACATGAATCCATTTCACCAGGAATCATCAAGAAACACACAAAGAAATTCATAAAATCCATCAACGTTAAACAGTCCAATTAGTTTCTAGTGTATGTTCAAGTTTGCCCAAGATAGCACTGTAAAAATTTCCTCTATCGTGCCTAAGCCACATGGCAAAGCAATAAAAGCATTAGCACGATTAATCATTTCAACTAGTCATTCAGACATACCTGGCACGATCCATTCATCTCCGTTTGATGATCCTATAAGATTCACCTCTGCCAAAGGTTTTGGGATGATTCCCAGAACTTGACTACCTTCTTCATGTACGGCCCTTGAAACGTACCCCATTAGTCCAAGATTGCCACCGCTATATACTAAGTGCATATTCCTTTCAGCTATGACTCTACCTAATTCATGTGCTGCCGCAGAAAATTCTGGTTTAGAACCAGCACTAGTATCGCAAAACACACATATGTTTACAACTCGTCTTCTTGAAGTTGCTTTCATTATATATATATATATATATATATATATATATATATAATATATATATATATATATATATATATATATTTATTTATTTATTTATTTATTTCTTTCTCAAGTCTGGATGTCTTCAAGAGTGCAATGATGAGCTGAAATTATAGAACCTGAAAAAGGATGAGTAATAATAGTACTAGTACCTGTCATATGAAAATTATTAGCTAAACAGTAAAATAAATCGTGAAAGTCAAAAGTTTGGATCTTGTCGGAGAAAATAAAAGAAAATAACAAAACAAATCACATTTATTAGTTAAAGACAAAATGATAATAATATTTACAAGAAGTAACCGCTTGAATGACATTTATGCGTCAGGGACAAGCTTCCCATCCAATTTTATTATAAATTGGCAAACAGGGTCTTTTAAAGTCAGATTCCCGAGACTTAATTGTTGTCTTTCTTTTCGAAATTGTGTATGTAACATGCGAATCGCGTGATACACATATCCACTGGGATGCGTCTCAAGAGTCAATGATATGTCATCTAAAGACTCTTTACTCATGCCATCCCTACTGAATTTAATTTTATCTTCGTGGTTATCAGACACCATTAACAAGTATTACATGTCATGTGTGCACATTTATAGCAAACACCTAATCTTTTATCTCTTCTTTTCTTAGCATAGGTGTTTTTTCCTAAACCAGGCATATATGAAATAAAAGAGTCAGAAGACTCACCTGCTAATCGGACTCGTGCTTCAATAATCCAACGAATGTCATTAGGAATACCTTTGATCATCAGTAATCTCATTCGTTCCATGCGAGCTTTGTAAACTTTCATCAGAGAGTTTTGAGAGAGAGAAGGAAATTGCTTGTGAAGATTTACGAGAACGTCTTCCATTCTGAAATGTGACTTTACCTACAAAAACACAAAAAAATAATAAAACATACCAAACCTCAATATATACACAAATTGCATGGGTTGCCTCCCTGCTAGCGCTAAGTTTAACGTTGTCAGCTAGACATGACTGCCCCAACGTGAGGCTGGGTCTGAAAGTGTGACACTTTCTTTTTATCGCTCAAATGATTCTCCCCAGTAGTGCTTGACACACTGGTTTTTAACTTTGAATATGTCATTGGAGTTGGGATCAAGCAGCTCAATAGCTCCGTATGGTAAAACTTGGTTAATCACAAATGGTCCTGACCACCGTGATTTCAGTTTCCCAGGGAAAATTTCAATCTTGAATTGTGTAACAAGACCTGCTGCCCTGGTTCCAGTTGTCTGCGTACTATTTTTTTATCATGCCATTTCTTGGTTTTTTCTTTGTACAGTCTGGCATTCTCATAAGCTCGTAGGCGAAATTCCTCCAATTCATTGAGTTGGTGGAGCCTTTTCTCTCATGCTGCTTGTAGATCAAGATTTAACTTCTTCAGTGCCCAATACGCTTTATGTTCAAGCTCCACTGGCAGATGGCATGCTTTCCCAAACACCATTCGATATGGGGACATACCAATAGGTGTTTTGTAAGCTGTCTGGTAGGCTCATAATGCATCATTCAGTTTTGTATACCAGTCCATCCTTGGTTATCCAATGGTTCTCTCCAAGATTATTTTGATCTCCCTGTTTGAAACTTCAACCTGTCCATTTGACTATGGATGGTAGGCAGTGGCAACTTTATGAGTAACTCCGTATTTGGATAGGAGTACATCGAAGTATCTGTTGCAGAAATATGTGCCACCATCACTAATAATTGCTTGAGGTGTTCCGAAGCGAGTGAAAATATTATTTTTAAGGAATTTTATCACCACTTTTGAATCATTTGATGGTAGTGTTGTTGCTTCAACCCATTTGGAAACATAGTCTACTACAACTAGTATGTACAGGTTTCCGAATGATGGAACAAAGGGTCTCATAAAATCAATCCCCATACATCAAATATCTCCACTTCCAGAATGTTTTGCAGAGGTCCTTCATTTCTCCTCGAAATATTTCCCGTTCTCTGGCACATGTCACATTGAAGAGCAAATATGTAAGCATCTTTAAATATAGTGGGCCAGAACAAACCTGATTGTAGGACTTTGGCTGCATTTTTATCTTCGTTGAAGTGTCCGCCATATGGTGATGAATGACAATGTTGAATGACACTATTGACCTCCTCATGTTGAACACAACGTCTCAGCAATTGATCAGCATAACATTTGAATAGGTACGGCTCATCCTAGACATATGATTGACTTCTCTGAAGAATTTATTTCATTGCTGATGTGTCCATTCCAAGGGCTATTTCCCGATACTATGTAGTTTATATATTCAGCATACCAATGGACTTCCTGCTGTTTGATGGCAAACAACTGTTCATCTGGAAAAGTTTCTTTAATTATCATCTCATTGCCAGTTCTTTCTCCATTCTCGAGCCTCGATAAATGATCTGCCACTTGATTTTCTATCCATTTCCTTTCTCGGATCTCCACGTCAAATTCCTAGAGCAGAAGCACCCAACGAATCAATCTAGGTTTGACATTTTTCTTCGCGATCAGGTATTTGATTACTGAATGATCTGTGTAGACCACCACCTTTGGGCCCAGCAGATAGGAGCTGAATTTATCAAAAGCAAACACAACTGCGAGCAGCTCCTTTTCAGTTGTTGTGTAGTTGATTTGTGCTTCATTCAGATTTCTGCTAGAGTAGTAAATGGTGTGAAATTTTTTGCTTTGCGTTGTCCCAAAACTGTACCTACAGTAAAATCACTAGCATCGCACATCACCTCAAATGGAAGCGTCCAGTCCGGTGCTACTAAGAGACCAGCTTCTATTTTAAGATCTCAAAAGCTTGGTGGCATTCTTTTGTGAAGCTGAAAGACACATATTTCTCCAGCAGATTGCATAGAGGTTTAGCAATTTTGGAGAAGTCTTTGATAAATCTCCTGTAAAATTATGCATGTCCGAGAAAACTCTGAATCCCTTTGACGGATGATGGTGGAGGTAGTTTTTCTATTGCCTCACTATTTGCTTTGTCTACCTCGATTCTCTTTTGTGAGATCCGATGTCCCAGGACAATGCCTTCCTGCACCATGAAGTGGCATTTCTCCGAATTCAGTACCAGGTTGGTATCTTCGCATCTTTGTAACATTTTTTCCAGATTTTACAAGCAGTTGTCGAAAGAGTCTCCAAACACAGATAATCATCCATGAAAACCTCTATACTTTGTTCCAGCATGTCTGAAAAGATGGCCATCATACAACGTTGAAATGTGGTAGGAGCATTACAGAGTCCAAATGGCATCATGTGGAAAGCAAAAGTATCATATGGGCATGTAAAAGTGGCTTTCTCCTGATCTTTTGGGGCGATGGAAATCTGATTGTACCCCAAATATCCATCCAGAAAATAATAGAATTCATGTCCCGCCAATCTGTCTAGCATCTGGTCAATGAATGGCAGCAGAAAATGATCATTTCTTGTTGCTTTGTTCAGCTTCCTGTAGTCCATACATACTCTTCATCCAGTCACCGTTCTTGTTGGAATCAGCTCGTTCTTTTCATTGGTGACTACATTCATTCCTCCTTTCTTGGGAACACATTGCATAAGACTCACCCAAGTGCTATCAGAGATGGGGTAAAAGATGCCAGCATCCAACCATTTGATAATTTATTTCTTCACGACCTCTTTCATGATTGGATTTAGTCTCCGTTGATGCTCCACTGTGGCTTTATACTCATCGTTCATCAGAATTTTGTGCATGCAAAATGATGGACTAATGCCCCGAATGTCTGCTATAGTCCATCCAATTGCTTTCTTGTTAGCGACGAAGAAATAATCACAGGTAAATCAGAAGAGTTTTCTAAGAATGTATACCTGAGATGTATCGAAAGTGTCTTTAGTTCTAGCTGTAGTGGTTCTTCAATTGAGGGCTTGATTAACTTCTTTTTCGGTAGTTCCAAACTTTCCACATGTGGTGTCGATCTGAAGCGAAAGGGTCTGTCAAGATAGTTGATACATTCCAGAATCTCATCATCTAATTCGCTGTTCGTTATGTTGGTGATGCAAGCTTCAAGTTTATCCTTGTAAAGTTACATTGCATCAGAATTCTGGATGATACTATCTATTACATCAAGTCTGAAACATTCCTCATTCTTTTCGTCATTCTGGAATTTCATGGCTTTGAAAACATTGAATGTTACTTCTTGGTCCTGCACTTCCATGGTTAGTTCTCTTTTTTGTACATCAATAACAGTTCGACCTGTAGCCAAGAATGGTCTCCCAAGGATGATAGGTACATCTTTATCTTCCTCCATGTCAAGGACTATGAAATCCGCAGGGAAAATGAATTTGTCGACTTTAACCAATACATCTTCCACTACACCTCTCGGAAATGCGAGCGATCTATCAGCCAGTTGCAGAGTAACTGAGGTGGGCTTTGCTTCTCCAATCTGTAGTTTCCTGTAAATTGACAAAGACATCAAGTTAATACTCACACCTAAATCACACAAAGCCTTACCGACGTAATGTTCTCCTATGGTGCACATGATGGTGAAACTGCCAGGATCTTTCAACTTTGGAGGAAGCTTCGTCTGAATGATAGCGCTGCATTCTTCTATCAATGCTAGTGTCTCGTAATCTCTAAATCTCCGCTTTCCTGACATAATATCTTTCTTGAATTTGACATAGTTAGGAATTTGTTCCAACGCTTCTGCAAATGAAATGTTAATATGCAGCTTTTTGAAAATCTCCAGGAATCGAGCAAACTGCTTGTCAAGTTTATGTTTTTGGAGACGCTGTGGAAAAGATGGAGGTGGAGTGAATCTTCTCGATCATTTTCTTTTGCCACTTTTTCCTCCATCTGTGGTTTAGCTTCGTGACCGACGTAAACACACGCGTATAACGCAAGTGCACGTATCGTTCAAGTAGTATAAAAATATCGATCCCACGAGGACTTAATATCTAATCTATTAATTTTATGAGGTCAAATGATTACTAGTATCTAACAGGTTGTTTGATTGATTTGAAATGGTGACGATTCTAAATTTAAAAACAAGTAAATAAAATTATTTGAAAGTAGATTTTAAGAAAATTCAATATTAAAAACTATCTAGGGTTGTGATTTCTTCCAATATCATTTTAAAGATGAAGTGGTTATCTTAAAGTTGGGTAATATATTGATTTATTAACCTGGAACACTAAATTATGTGTAAGCCTCTGTCGATGGTCAGACACAAATACCCAGTTTAACCCAATTGAACCATATGTCTATGTCAACCAAATTATCTGGATTCATTAAGTTTAAGTCCCAATTATGGCTACCCCCGCCCGACAGGTATATTCCTATCCTGTAAGGAAATCTATTAAAGGGTTATCTATCATCAAGGAAGATCGTGGGCTATTGAGTCTAAGGCTGAAACCTAAAATCCCTATGTCTAGTTCATTTTAGATTTCCCAGTTCAATTTTATTAATGGCCAGTTAATGAAAAAATATTAAGATTAAGACTCAATAAATAAATCTTTATATTACCCAAGGTATAATCTAACCCCTTATAAACCGGTGATATTAGATTTCATCACAACCCCAGATAACTGGCTTAGTTACGACACATATTTACGGGTAGTAAAAAAGACTTAAATAAAATAAAAGACATAAAGTAAAATACTGAAAAGTAAAATACTGAAAAGTAAATGCTGAAAGTAAATGCTGAAATTAAATACTGAAAATTAAATGCTGAAAGTAAATTACTGAAAAGTAAATTGCTGAAAGTAAATTATTGAAAAGTAAATTGCTGAAAGTAAATTACTGAAAAGTAAAAACTGAAAATTAAAGAAAGAAAAGTACTGTGCGTAAAAGTAAATTGCGGAAAGTAAAAACTGAAAAGTAAAGAAAAGAAAGTGCGAAAACGAAAATTAATTACTGAAAGCTGTAAATAAACAAACAAGATACAATCTTCTTAGTATTCTTAAGGAATTCCTTAGAAGAAAGTATATTTTACAAATGAAATGGCTTGGTATTTATAGGCAAAATTTTGCCTCCATCAAATCATCCACCAAATCAATTATTAATTGCTCCACTAATTGCTCCACTAATTACTCCACCAAATCCATTATTAATTGCTCCACTAATCTCTTATCATGTTTGGTGATGATTTGATAATTTTTATTATTTATTTATTAATTTATTTTTTGCTTTGAAAATGATTGAAAGTGACTTTAATAATTACACACTACACACTTCTGGATGGTTCATCAATTTCGGGCATGAAATCTTCAGAATTCGAAATTATTTTGTCTTTCAAAGTTGTAGATCTTTGAGTCTTCTTTAATCTTGAACTTGAATCAGCTCAATCCGATATCTGAGTAAATAGTTATGCCCAAAATACGACAGATGCGCAAAATTGGAATTTCCAAAACTGCACTTCGTCAAAACGCCCTTTCAAGTTTCCAATCTCCAAAATTAAAATATCAAGTCCAATAATTGCCATTATTTGACCCATATTTCATCCTAAATGATTTCATTGAGACCCGATATTATTTTATCTGCAAAATAAACTAAAACACATCAAAACATTCATCAAACCCGAGAAACTAAACAAAATATTAAGTTAAAGGGGCAGTAAATATTGATATATTTTCCGCTCATCACACCCCCAAACCTAACATTTTGCTAGTCCTCGAGCAAAACAACAAAATAAAATACAAGAAACAATTAAAATTAAACTATGCCACTTTCGTAGGGATCACGGTTGCATTAAGCATATGCAACAAGCCTTTAAACCCCTAGGTGTCCCTAGTGGACGAGTTGTAGTCTCGTGAGGGTTTACAGCAATGATACCCACAAACATTTTATAAAAGTAAAAAGGTAGTGAAACTAATGCACACAAAATCAAAAAGACAAGCGAAAAGAGAATAAAGAAGTTAGTGACTAATCAGGTGAAACTTCTACTCCAAGTTACTAGTTGTTTTGTTTCATTCTAAATTACCGAATAAGTAAATTCTCCGATTATTTTTACCATTCTCCATATACACAGCCAACAAAATATTAAACAACTCATTTTTGCCCACAACAGTCATAAGTGCAGTTGATAAGAGAGTAATATTTTTGTCCTAAAGTTTTATCAGAATTCACACCTTTTTGCAGCAATGGAATAATTTTTCATTTTTCTGATTTTTTCTTTGATTTTTCTCTATTTTTTATTTATATACAATACCTTCCGTCTATGTAGCGAGTGTTGGGTCGGTGGCTCCCAAACCAGTTGGCTTCAGGGCACCAGGTGTTAAGACACCCCTACGGACTTAATTACCCAGACTTCAGATATAAATATATATATATATATATTATTTTTTTTTGCAGCATATCTGATCCATGTAACGAGCTTTGGGCCAGTGACTCCCAAACCAGTTGGTTTTAGGGCACTAGGTGTTAAAACACCCTTACAGACTTAATAACTCGGACCTTAGATTGATTTTTTTTTTTTTTTTACTCCATTGCTTTTTGAGATGTTTCCTCCAATTAAACTAGAGCACTGAATATTACAAACTTTTCAATTTTAGCTCATGTCCGTATGTTTCTATATATGTTGATAATATCTGTCAACTGAGCATATGAAGATCCATTTTAGTCCGTTTTAAGGAGAGTTCACAAATTAAATAATTCAAAAGGAAATAAACAAAAATTAACTTGTTTCGAATTAGGTTTGAGATACGTCTCAGGAGTGGAAACTCCTTACTCGGCTATCTTTTACCAATTCCACCTTTTTAGTCAAAATAAAAACACAAAATATTTTTGTAATTTTTGAAAATTTTCCAATTTTTTTGTATTTTTCGAAAAATTTTGGACTAAAAATAAAAACAACACACAAACTAAAAACAAGGTACTGATCAACTAATTCCCTCCCCCAAACCTAAATGAGACATTGTCCCCAATGTCTTAAACAGTAAAAGGAGAGTTAAGAAGGTTGTACCTGGTTAGCTGAAAATCTACAGGAAATTAAAGGTTAAGATCCAGATTAATCCTACTCCTCTTACCACGATCGTCCTCGGACCAATTTATCTTTGAAAGGATAGGGTCAACTTGTGGTTCATAGGCTATGAGTTGGTCTGTTAGATCTGAAGCAGTTCTGGCAGTGAAGATGAGTTCTTTCATAGGTTTTGACACGAACCCATTTCTCCGAGCATCATCAAGAAACACACAAAGAAAATCATAAAATCCATCAACGTTAAGCAGTCCAAGCGGTTTCTGGAGAATGTTCAGGTTCGCCCAAGATAGAACTATAAAAATTTCCTCCAATGTGCCCAAGCCACCTGGCAAAGCGATAAAAGCATCAGCACGGTTAATCATTTCTACCAGTCGTTCAGACATACCTTGCACGATCAGTTCCTCTCCGTTTGATGATCCAATAAGATTTGCCTCTGCCAAGGGTTTTGGGATGATTCCCAAAACATGTCTGCCTCCTTCCCGTACAGCCTTTGAAACGATCCCCATAAGTCCGAGATTGCCTCCGCCATATATTAAGTGCATATTTCTTGCAGCTAAGACTCGACCCAATTCTTGTGCTGCTTCTACGTATTGTGGCTTAGTACCAACACTACTACCGCAAAACACACAGATGTTTTCAACTCATCTTCTTGAAGTGGCTTCCATTTCTTATGTATTTCTTTCTCAACTCCGGATGCCTTCAAAAGTGCAATGACGGGCTGAATTTATAGTTCCTGAAAAGGGTGAGTAAAAATAGCACAAGTATCTTCCAAAGGACGATTGTTAGCTAAACAACAAAAGAAATCGTGAAAGGTCAAAAGGTCTGGATCCTGTCGGAGAAAATAAAAGAAAACAACAAAACAAATCACAATTATTAAGAAAAGACAAAGAGATATAATATTTACAAGAAAAGTAACGGCTTGAATGACGTCTATGCGTCAGGGACAAGCTTCCCATCCAATTTTCTTATAAATTGGCAAACAGGGTCTTTTTGAGTCAGATTCCCGAGACTTAACAGTTGTCTTTCCTTTTGGAATTGTGTATGTAATTTGCGAATGGCTATATGAACATATCCACTGGGATGCGTCTCAAGAGTTAAAGATATATCATCTAAAGACTCCTTACTCAAGCCATCCCTAATAAATTTAATTTTGTCTTCGCGATTATCAGACACCATTCCTAAAGAACGACAACGAGTGTTGCAATTAAATCGTGCACATTTGAAACAAACACCCATTTGCTTAGCTCTACGTTTCTTTGCATAGGTGCTTCTTCCAAAACCAGGCAGATGTGAAATAAAAGTGTCAGAAGACTCACCTGCCAATCGGACTCGTGCTTCAATTACCCAACGAATGTCATTGGGCACACCGTGGATCATCAGTAGTCTCATTCGTTCCAAGCGAGCTTTGTAAACTTTCATTAGAGATTTTTGAGGGAGAGAAGGAAATTGCTTGTGAAGATTTGCGAGAGCTTCTTCCATCTTGAAATGACTAAACCTGCAAAGATTAAACACACAAAAATAAAACACAAAAAATCACAATATATACAAGATTTGCATGGGTTGCCTCCCTGCGAGCGCTAAGTTTAAAGTCGTCAGCCAGACTTGACTTCTCGAACGTTAAGCTGGATCTGAAAGTGTGACACTTTCTTTTTGTCGCTCAAATGATTCTCCCCAGTAGTGCTTGACACGCTTGTTTTTAACCTTGAAAGTTTTGTTAGCGTCAGGATCATGTATCTCAACGGCTCTATTTGGTAAAACTTTGGTGATCACAAATGGACTTGACCACCGTGATTTTGGCTTCCATGGGAAGAATTTCACCCTTGATTTGTTTAATAGTACCTTCTGCCCTGGTTCCAGTTGTATGCGCACTAACTTCTCATCATGTCTTTTCTTGCCCTTTTCTTTGTACAATTTGGCATCTTCAAAAGGCTGATTGTGAAATTCCTCCAATTCGTTGAGCTGGTGGAACTTTTTCTCTTCTGTTGCTTGTAGAGCAAGAATTGGCTCTTTCAGTGCAAAAGATGCTTTATCTTTAGGCTCCACAGGCAATTGACATGTTTTAAGTTTGTCAGTAGAACTTTGTATTTCATCAGAGTTCTGAATGGTACTGTGTATCACATCGAGTTTGAAACATTCCTCCTTCTTTTCATCATCTGGGAAATTCATGGCCTTGAAAACATTGAATGTTACTTCTTGGTCTTGTACCCTCATGGTTAGTTCTCCTTTTTGTACATCAATAATGGTTCGACCTGTAGCCAAGAATGGTCTCCCAAGGATGATTGGCACGTCTGCGTCTTCCTCCATATCAAGGACAATAAAATCTGCTGGGAAAATGAATTTGTCAACCTTGACCAGCACATCCTCAACTACACCTCTCGGAAATACGAGCGTTCTATCAGCAAGTTGTAGTGAGACTGAAGTTGGCATTGTTTCTCCAATCTGCAGTTTCCTGAAAATAGAAAAAGGCATCAAGTTAACACTCGCACCTAAATCACACAAAGCCTTACCAAAGTTATGTTCTCCTATGACGCAAGGAACAGTGAAACTGCCAGGATCTTTCAACTTCGGGGGAAGTTTCCTCTGAATGATAGCACTGCATTCTTCTGTTAATGCTACTGTCTCGTAATCTCCCAATCTCCGTTTTTGTGAAAGAATATCTTTCATGAATTTGGCATAGGTGGGCATTTGTTCCAACGCTTCTGCAAATGGAATGTTGATATGCAGCTTTTTGAATATTTCCAGGAATCGGGAAAATTGCTTGTCCAATTTATTCTTCTGAAGACGTTGAGGAAAAGGTGGAGGTGGAGTGATCTGTTCTTTTTCCTTTGCTTCTTTTTCCTCCATTTGTTGCTTTGTTTCTTTTGGAACTTCCTCAGCAGTTGAATTGACTCCAACATCTTTGTTGATTTCAGAACCGCTCTTTAACATGATGGCATGACATTGTTCCTTCCCCATGTTTCTTGGATTTGGCTCTGTGTTGCTAGGAAGGGTACCTGGCGGTCTGTAACTCTGAGCATTTGCCAGTTGTCCCATTTGATTCTCCAGTGCTTTGATGGAAGCTGATTGGCTCTGAAACATAGCATCGTATTTTTTTAACTGATTCAGCACTTCTGTTATTCCTGGTTCATTTATCTGTTCTTGGCCTTTGTTATGTTGCTGGAATCCAGGTGGTGGATAGTTCTGCTGTTGGAATCCATGTGGTGGATTGTTCTTTTGCCCTGAGTTGTTGCTCCATGAAAGTAAATTGCTGAAAGTAAATTACTGAAAAGTAAAAACTGAAAATTAAAGAAAGAAAAGTACTGTGCGTAAAAGTAAATTGCGGAAAGTAAAAACTGAAAAGTAAAGAAAAGAAAGTGCGAAAACGAAAATTAATTACTGAAAGCTGTAAATAAACAAACAAGATACAATCTTCTTAGTATTCTTAAGGAATTCCTTAGAAGAAAATATATTTTACAAATGAAATGGCTTGGTATTTATAGGCAAAATTTTGCCTCCATCAAATCATCCACCAAATCAATTATTAATTGCTCCACTAATTGCTCCACAAATTGCTCCACCAAATCCATTATTAATTGCTCCACTAATCTCTTATCATGTTTGGTGATGATTTGATAATTTTTATTATTTATTTATTAATTTATATTTTGCTTTGAAAATGATTTAAAGTGACTTTAATAATTACACACTACACACTTCTGGATGGTTCATCAATTGCGGACATGAAATATTCAGAATTCGAAATTATTTTGTCTTTCAAAGTTGTAGATCTTTGAGTCTTCTTTAATCTTGAACTTGAATCAGCTCAATCCGATATCGGAGTAAATAGTTATGCCCAAAATACGACAGATGCGCAAAATTGGAATTTCCAAAACTGCACTTCGTCAAAACGCCCTTTCAAGTTTCCAATCTCCAAAATTAAAATATCAAGTCCAATAATTGCCATTATTTGACCCATATTTCATCCTAAATGATTTCATTGAGACCCGATATTATTTTATCTGCAAAATAAACTAAAACACATCAAAATGTTCATCAAACCCGAGAAACTAAACAAAATAAAGTTAAAGGGGCGGTAAATATTGATATATTTTCCGCTCATCACTTCGCTGCTTTCTTTTGGAACTTCCTCAGTGGATGCCTTGATTCCAACATCTTGTTGATTTCAATACCGTTTTTCAAAGTAATGGCTGGACATTGCTCATTCCCGGGTTCCTTGGATTTGGTTCTAAGTGCTAGAAAGGTTACATTGCGATCTGTAACTTGAGCATTGGCCAGTTTTCCCATTTGATTCTCTAGTGTTTTCAAAGATGCTGCTTGACTTTGAATTAATTCTTATTGGGGTGAAACATTAGCATCATATTTGGCTGTTTGAGAATCGTATTTTGCTTCTAGCTTTTTGAACATATCTGCAAGCAAATCTTTTATTTCTGGCTTCTTTTCATACTCATGGCCCTTGTTCTACTGTTGGAATCCTGGTGGTGGATTGTTCCTATGCCCTGAATTGTTGCTCCATGTAAAATTGGGATGATTCATCCACCATGGGTTGTAGGTATTGGAATATGGATTGTTCCCCTGTCTGTTGAAATTGTTGACATAATTCACCGTCTCTTCATGTTGGTTTGGTTCTGGTGCTCCTCCATATGGTGAACTTGTGGATCCAGTGGTAAGAGTCTCCATGAATTTGCATATTTGATCTAACTGGTGTTGACTGCTGTATTAGCTCAACTTTCATAAATTCCTGCAATTCTTTGGATCATGCTCCTTTCAGTGGCCACAAAGAATGTTGTTGGCCATTTCTTCGATTAGGTCCCAGGCTTGATCTTCTCCTTTTGCCATTAAAGCTCCTCCAGCAGCAGCATCAATTGTGGTTCTCATTAATCCAGAAAGTCCATTATAGAATGTTTGGACTTGAAGCCATTTTGGAATCTCATGGTGTGGACATTTCCGGAGTAAATCTTTGTACCTTTCCCAAGCTTCGCAGAGGGATTCTGAATCTTGTTGTACAAAGGATGTGATGTCATTCCTCAGCTTTCCGGTTCTGGCTGGTGGAAAGTACTTTGCAAGAAATTTGGTGGCTAAAGTGTTCCAAGTTGTGATAGAACCTGCTGGTAGTGAATGTAGCCAAGCTTTAGCTCTGTCCTTCAGGGAATATGGAAAAACACGCAGTCTCATTGCTTCTTCAGCTTCTCGGTTGTAATTAAAAGTGCCGCAAACTTCCAGGAAGTTGCTGATGTGGGAATTAGGATCTTCAGTTGCATTCCCCTCAAATTGAACTGACTGCTGAATCATGAATGCATGTTTTGATGTCACACACATTTGCTGGTAAGAGGAGGAAGTACAATACAGGAAATGAGTCTGTCAACCACCGGAATGGTTCTGTCTCGAATGGAATTGGTGGTGCAACGATCAAAGGTTCAGGTTCCATGTTGACTAAAGCTTCTTGGCCTTCTCGCCTTTCCCTTCTCAACTGTCTGATGGTTCTTTCAATTTCTGGGTCAAGCGGTCGGAGTTCAAAGCTTATGGTTCGTCTCATGTAGTTTCTGAGAACCTGAAACACAAGAAAACAAAAACAATAAGTAAAAAGAAATTAGATACAAGTAACGGTATCTAACCCCTAAACTAATAGTAAAAGATAAATAAGTCCCCGGCAACGGCGCCAAAAACTTGACCGGCGTAAACACACGCGTATAACGCAAGCGCACGTATCGTTCAAGTAGTATAAAAATATTGATCCCACGAGGACTTAATATCTAATCTATTAATTTTATGAGGTCAAATGATTACTAGTATCTAACAGGTTGTTTGATTGATTTGAAATTGTGACGATTCTAAATTTAAAAACAAGTAAATAAAATTATTTGAAAGTAGATTTTAAGAAAATTCAATATTAAAAACTATCTAGGGTTGTGATTTCTTCCAATATCATTTTAAAGATGAAGTGGTTATCTTAAAGTTGGGTAATATATTGATTTATTAACCTGGAACACTAAATTATGGTAAGCCTCTGTCGATGGTCAGACACAAATACCCAGTTAACCCAATTGAACCATATATCTATGTCAACCAAATTATCTGGATTCATTAAGTTTAAGTCCCAATTATGGCTACCCCCGCCCGACAGGTATATTCCTATCCTGTAAGGAAATCTATTAAAGGGTTATCTATCCTCAAGGAAGATCGTGGGCTATTGAGTCTAAGGCTGAAACCTAAAATCCCCATGTCTAGTTCATTTTAGATTCCCAGTTCAATTTTATTAATGGCCAGTTAATGAAAAAGCATTAAGATTAAGACTCAATAAATAAATCTTTATATTACCCAAGCTATAATCTAACCCCTTATAAACCGGTGATATTGGATTTCATCACAACCCCAGATAAATGGCTTAGTTACGACACATATTTACGGGTAGTAAAAAAAACTTAAATAAAATAAAAGACATAAAGTAAAATACTGAAAAGTAAATACTGAAAAGTAAATGCTGAAAGTAAATGCTGAAATTAAATACTGAAAATTAAATGCTGAAAGTAAATTACTGAAAAGTAAATTGCTGAAAGTAAATTGCTGAAAGTAAATTGCTGAAAGTAAATTACTGAAAAGTAAAAACTGAAAATTAAAGAAAGAAAAGTACTGTGCGTAAAAGTAAATTGCGGAAAGTAAAAACTGAAAAGTAAAGAAAAGAAAGTGCGAAAACGAAAATTAATTACTGAAAGCTGTAAATAAACAAAAAGATACAATCTTCTTAGTATTCTTAAGGAATTCCTTAGAAGAAAGTATATTTTACAAATGAAATGGCTTGGTATTTATAGGCAAAATTTTGCCTCCATCAAATCATCCACCAAATCAATTATTAATTGCTCCACTAATTGCTCCACTAATTGCTCCACCAAATCCATTATTAATTGCTCCACTAATCTCTAATCTCTTATCATGTTTGGTGATGATTTGATAATTTTTATTATTTATTTATTAATTTATTTTTTGCTTTGAAAATGATTGAAAGTGACTTTAATAATTACCACACTACACACTTCTGGATGGTTCATCAATTCGGGCATGAAATCTTCAGAATTCGAAATTATTTTGTCTTTCAAAGTTGTAGATATTTGAGTTTTCTTTAATCTTGAACTTGAATCAGCTCAATCCGATATCTGAGTAAATAGTTATGCCCAAAATACGACAGATGCGCAAAACTGGAATTTCCAAAACTGCACTTCGTCAAAACGCCCTTTCAAGTTTCCAATCTCCAAAATTAAAATATCAAGTCCAATAATTGCCATTATTTGACCCATATTTCATCCTAAATGATTTCATTGAGACCCGATATTATTTTATCTGCAAAATAAACTAAAACACATCAAAATGTTCATCAAACCCGAGAAACTAAACAAAATATTAAGTTAAAGGGGCGGTAAATATTGATATATTTTCCGCTCATCACTTCGCTGCTTTCTTTTGGAACTTCCTCAGTGGATGCCTTGATTCCAACATCTTTGTTGATTTCAATACCGCTTTTCAAAGTAATGGCTTGACATTGCTCATTCCCTCGGTTCCTTGGATTTGGTTCTAAATTGCTAGAAAGGTTACATTGCGATCTGTAACTCTGAACATTGGCCAGTTTTCCCATTTGATTCTCTAGTGTTTTCAAAGATGCTGCTTGACTTTGAATTAATGCTTATTGGGGTTGAGACATAGCATCATATTTGGCTGTTTGAGAATCGTATTTTGCTTCTAGCTTTTTGAACATCTCTGCAAGCAAATCTTTTATTTCTGGCTTCTTTTCATACTCATGGCCCTTGTTATACTGTTGGAATCCTGGTGGTGGATTGTTCCTATGCCCTGAATTGTTGCTCCATGTAAAATTGGGATGATTCATCCACCATGGGTTGTAGGTATTGGAATATGGATTGTTCCCATGTCTGTTAAAATTACTGACATAATTTATTGTCTCATCATGTTGGTTGTATGATTCTGCCTCTGGTACTACTCAATATGGTGAACTTGTGGATCCAACATTAACCTTCATGTTAAGAGTATCCAGACTTTTGCAAATCTGATACAGCTTGGCACTCAATATTGTGTTGGCTCCAACTTCGTAAATTCCTGCTATTCGTTGGATCATGCTCATTTCTGTTGGCCACAAAGAATTGTTGTTGGTCATTTCTTCAATTAAGTCACAGGCATGATCCTCTCTTTTTGCCATTAAAGCTCATCCAGCAGCAGCATCTATTGTGGTTCTCATTAGTCCAGAAAGTCCATTGTAGAAGGTTTGGACTTGTAGCCATTTTGCAATCTCATGGTGAGGATATTTTTTGAGCAACTCCTTGTATCTTTCTCAAGCTTCGCAGAGGGATTCTGAGTCATGTTGCACAAAGGATGTGATGTCATTCCCCAGTTTTGCAGTTCTGGCTGAGGGAAAGTACTTGCAAGTAATTTGGTGGCAAGAGTGTTCCAAGTTATGATGGAATCTGCTGGTAATGAATGTAGCCAAGCTTTAGCTCTGTCTTTCATGGAATATGGAAACACATGTAGTCTCATTGCTTCTTTTGTCGCTCGGTTGTAATTGAAAGTGTTGCAAACTTCCAGGAAGTTGCTGATGTGGGCATTAGGATCTTCAGTTGCATTCCCCCCGAACTGAACTGATTGTTGTGTCATCTGAATGCATGTTTTGATGTCACATGCATTTTCTGGTAAGGGAGGAAGTACAATGCATGATATGAAGCCTTCAACCACTGGAATAGTTCTGTCTCGAATGGGAATTGGTAGTGCAACCTCCTAAGGTTCAAGTTCCATGTTGATCAGTGTTTCTTGACCTTCACGCATTTCCCTTCTCAAATGTCTGATGGTTCTTTCAATTTCTGGGTCAAGCGGTCGGATTTCAAAGCTTCTGGTTCTTCTCATGTAGTGTCTGAGAACCTGAAACACAAGAAAACAAAAATAATAAGTAAAAAGAAATTAGACACCAGTAAAGTATATAACCCCAAAATTAATAGTAAAAGATAAATAACTCCCCGGCATCGGTGCCAAAAACTTGATCGGTGGTAAACAAACGCATTACGCAAGCGCACGTATCGCTCAAGTAGTATAAAATGTATCGATCCCACGAGGACTTTATACATTTGCTATCAATTTATGACGTTAAATGCTTACAAGTATCTTATAGATTGATTTTTGATTGGGTGGTGATTTTTGACTCAACACAAGTAAATAAAACAGTGCGAAAGTAAATTAAAGGAGAATCAATATTATAAAACTATCTAGGGTTGTGAATCCTTCCAATATCTTTTAAAGATGAAGTGATTATCTCATGTTTGTGCAATATATCGATTTATTAACCTGGAACAAGAAAATATGCAAAAGTCGTTGTTGATGATCATATGAAAACACCTAAATAACCCAATTAATCATATGTCTATGTTAACCAAGTTACCTGAATTCATTAAGATTAAGTTACAATTGTGGTTACCCCCGCCCGACATGTATATGTCGATCCTGGAAGGAAATCTACCTAAGAGTCTCTTGCCCCAAGGTGAGATCGTGAGCTATTGAGTCTAAGGCTGAAACCTAAAATTCCTTCGTCAAGTTTATTTTAAGTTTACCAGATCAATCTTATTAGTGGTCAGTTAACAAGAAGCATTAAGCTTAAGACTCAATAAATAAACCTTTATATTACCCAAGACACAAAAATAACCATTTATAAAACGGCGATATTGGAATTCATCACAACCCTAGATAAGGGGTTTAGTTACCACACATATCTAGGAATATTAAAGATATAAATAAAGTAAATGACATAAAGTAAAGCTTGGAAATTAAAAAGATAAATTAACAATAAAGAAATTATTGGGGTTAGAGGATCCAATTGTATTACTTCTAATTTAGATATCTCCCTTATTATAATATATAAACTTGCATGACATTACCAGTCGACCATATAGGCGATATCATGATTAAGTCATATTTATGATTAATTCCAACCAACCATAAAGGCAGTATCCAATTTAGTCAGGTTAAAATCAATTTAATTAAGTCCAACCGACCATAAAGGCGGTATCCTATTAAGTCAGATTTTAAAATAGTTTATATATTATAATTAAGGGAGATTAATCTAAATATTAGTAATAAAAGTTTTACCTTTCACCCCAGCAGAGTGGTGATGAGTGGTAAATATATCATTATTTCCCACTCATTTGACCTAATATTTTGTATAGTTTCTTGAGTTTTGTGAATATTTTGATGTGTTTTGTGTTATTTTGTAGATAAATAAAGTTTCAAGACTCTCTAGAGGTGATTCTGGGCCAAAACAATGAAAAATGGACAAAAAGGGCAAAACTATCATTTGGGCGTCGCGACCGCTAACGTGCGCCAAAGTCTACTAACGTGCACCGGGATACGTGGACCAATCAGAGAAGTTTTGCTAAAATGCGCCGGCTATAAACGTGCACCGAATCTGCTAACGTGCGGCTGCCATGTGTCAATATCACAACAAATCATGCTAACGTGCGCCGGACACTTGTCACCATCACATGCTGCCGACAATCCACATCGTCATATCATCGCCACATCAGCACAATTCAATTATTGAGTTAATCATTCAGCCTCTGCCACGTGTCACCATCTCAGCAAAAGGGAAAGCCACGCGTCCAAGATCTACGGCGCATCGCGACGCAAGCACACTTCATGCGTCGCGACGCGGGAGCCAATTTTTCCCTATAAATAGAGGCCGAAATTTCAGAATTGAATTCATACATTCTTCCATGTAATTCCTTAAGAATACTAAGAATATTGTATCTTGTTTGTTTATTTACAGCTTTTAGTAATTAATTTTCGCATTTGCACTGTCTTTTCTTTACATTTCAGTCTTTACTTTATGCAATTTACTTTTACCAATAGTACTTTCCTTTCTTTACTTTTTAGTTTTTATTTTTCAGTAATGAGGAGGTAACCCCCCCTTGCTGGGGTAAAAGGTAAAGCTTTTATTACTATTATTTAGATTAATCTCCCTTAATTATAATATATATACTATTTAAAACCTGACTTAATGAGGATACCACTTTATTGGTCGGTTGGTAATTACTGAAATTGGTTTTAAACCTGACTAAACTGGATACCGCCTGATTGGTCGGTTGGTAATTAATTATTAATTTGATTTAATCAGGATAGCGCATATATGGCTGGTTGGTAATTATCACGCAAAGTTATATATTATAATAAGGGAGATATCTAAAATAGTAGTGATAAAAGTGGATCATTTAACCTCAGCATTTTCATTTATTGTATTTTTATATTTTTAATTTCTAGCATTTACTTTTCCGCCTTTACTTTTCCGCATTTACTTTCCAGCATTTATTTTATGTCTTTTATTTTATTTAAGCTTTTATTATCCGTAAATATGTGTCGTAGCTAAACCCATTATCTGGGGTTGTGATGAATTCCAATATCACCGGTTTATAAAGGGTTATTTTATAGTTGGGTAATATAAATGTTTACTTATTAAGTCTTAAGTTTAATGCTTCTTGTTAACTGGCCACTAATAAGATTGATTTGGTAAACTTAAAATAAACTTGACAAAGGAATTTTAGGTTTCAGCCTTAGACTTAATAGCCAACGATCTTCCTTGAGGATAGATAACCCTTTAATAGATTTCCTTACAGGATAGACATATACCTGTCGGGCGGGGGTAGCCACAATTGGAACTTAATCTTAATGAATTCAGGTAACTTGGTTGACATAGATATATGATTATTTGGGTTACACTAGGTATTTGCATCCGACCATCGAAAGAGGCATTTGCAGAATTTCGTGTTCCAGGTCAGTAAACTAATATATTACACAAACGTAAAATAATCACTTCATCTTTAAAAAGATATTGGAATAATTCACAACCCTGGATAGTTTATTAATATTGAATTTTCCTCAATCTACTTTCTCGTAATTTCTTTTACTTGTTTTAATTTTAAAGTCACCATCAAATCAAACAATCAATCCATTAGATACTTGTAAAAATTTGGCTTCATAAATTAATAGCTTAGGTTTTAAGTCCTCGTGGTATCGATACTTTTTATATTACTTGAACGATACGTGTGCTTGCGTTATACGCGTGTGATTACGCACCGGTCAAATGGAGTTACCTCATCATACTGAAAAGTAAAATAAAGAAAAAATTATTACATAAAATAAAAATTAAATACAAGAAAGCTGTAAATAAACAAACAAGATACAATCTTCTTAGTATTCTTAAGGAAATCCCCAGAAGAAGGTATGCATTTTCCTTCTGATTTCGGCCTCAATTTATAGGCAAAACTTGGTACTGCGCATCGCGACGAGTGAAGTCTTGCGTGTCGCAACGCGCCGTTGATCTTCGACACTTGTACGCGGCTTTCACGAGATGATGACACGTGGTTGTCGGCAGAATTATTGGCTCGGCGTCGCGACACGTGAAGTTGAGTGAGTCGCGACGCTGACGTCAAACCGACGTAAGCAATGACGTGTAGTGTCGGCAGACTGAATTATTGTGCTGATGTCATGATGACAAGTGTCGACATAACTGTGGCTACGGCGTATCGTGAAGCAGAGGATGTGCGCGTCGCGATGCGTGAAATGATAATTTTGCCCTTTTGTCTGTTTTTCATTGTTTTGGCCCTGATTTGATTCCAGTGAGTCCTGAAACCTTATTTATCTACAAAATACACAAAACACATCAAAATATTCACAAAACTCAAGAAACTATACAAAATATTAAGTGAAATGGGCGGTAAATATTGATATATTTCCCGCTTATCAAGCCTTAACTTGTGAAAATTATTTATCTCACCACACTAGATAATGAATTTTCCTATATGTTCCATAGTAGAGATCTCTCATAATCTAGTGAATAATGAAAATTCAGGTATCTTATAATTCATTGGTTCGTATCAATCCAATCAAGATAAGACTGCTTGTATCTAAGTTGTACCGATCTCACTCCAAAACCGAATTGGCTTTGGAGAAATTAAGTCATTTGTTCCCTCAATATGGCGTTGCCATCAAATGGCACTTCTGTTGGTGGTTGTGGCCCATAGAAGGGCGGACCATTATGCTGGCCTTGCCTTTGTGGACCTTGAGGTAACACCTTTTTTATGCTGGACCCCGTTAACTGATGGATTCCCTCCATTTGGTCCTAAACTTTGGCTATTTCCATAAGAGGTGTTCCTCCGTGGGTACCCCTTAGACAGATCTCACTCGTGATGGTATGCATTACTGGACCCAGCATTCTGACCATCAATCACATATCGCATATTAAACTGTTCATGATTTTGGTTATTGTTACCCCTCAAATTTAACATGCTATAAGGCACAAGATTTCCTTATGGGAAAGTACCAATGCCCATGCACTTGGTCATTAAGTCATTTAACGCAGTCATATGTTTAGCCATATTTTCATAATGTAAGTTACTGATTGAAATAAACTCATTCATATTATGATTATTTTGAAGTCTAACATATTCAACCATATCTTGAGTGAAATCTCAAAGCAAGTACCGCATCACATTAGGGTTCAAATCCCTCATGGTCTCATAGAGACTTCCTTCCATTAAGTCCTCAAAGTATTCCAATACAGCAGGAAAGCGGTTTTGGTTGGTTTGCACCAATCTCACTTCCTCTGTACTTGATCCAATTTGAATATTTATTTTTTCGAAGGCATCTCAATTACCTTTCACCAATTCTCCCACTGTAGTCGCCAAAAATTATTCACAAATAATTTGGTTGCAGACAGAGATCGTGTAAGGTTCAACCTCTTGGAATAAATTCTCAAAATGAGTGTTTGATTTGATAAATGCCTCCAAGAGGCTCCAGCACACAATTTGTAATTATTGCTACTAAAAAGGAAATTATAATTTTTTTTTAGAATCGTTGGAAACCCCGCGGCCAAATCACCCATTACGGGCTTAAGCGGAGCAGGTAAAACCTCCGGTTGTCTCAGACTCTTACAAGAAACACACTCCCTAGATTCGAACACAGGACCTTAAGGTGAGATCTTGAGCACTACACCACCAAGCCACACCCATTGAGGATGAGGAAATTACATTAGCTCTAATAAAGTCTTGATTTTTTTTCTCCTCCCTCTTTCGGACTTGACTTTGAGCTTATATATTAATGAATAGCTGTCTGATGACTGCAAAGGCGGTTTGTCCCACGTTCTGTAACTTCTTATCACTTTTTATGTTACTTGTGGTAACTATTGGGTCGTGCTCCTTGTTGGCCTATCACTTATGATAATTGTTGAAAGCGTGGTTCAATTTCTCCATGTTTTACTCGCCCTCAACTGTTAGATTGTGACCACGTTTACGTAACTGCTCCTCGATTTGATTACTGTATAGCTGATTGGGCAATTCAGTTACCTAACCGATTGAATGATTTAGTTATTTGGGCGATTCAGTTACCTGACCAATTGAACGATTTAGTTATTTGGGCGATTCTCTTTGCTTCTTTCATCTCTACGAGTTTCTTTTAAGTATTGACAGGTCACGTCACTTGACTTAATTGAACAATACTATCTTTTGACATTCCCTCTGACGTCATCTAATCTTTACTATTTTTTTGTCGTCAACAACATCGAAACAAACAGACCCTAATTGAAAGTACAGCATAAGCTAGAGAGACGAAGTGGTAAGATTTCTCCCACGTATGAATTGGTATCGGATGAATAAGCTTTGATGATGTTCCCGGCTTGTTTCCCCCACCACCTATCTTCATCACCATCTATCCTTCACCACCTACAAAACATAAGGTTTTCATAACTGGATATTGTTAAATTCTCTCAATCAATTTTGAAATTTTCAATTTGGGATTTGTTTTAGAGATATATTTGACACAAATTGTGACTCAATTTAAGATAGTGGGAGAGATTTGAGAAAAGAAAAATATTAATATAAACATGATTAATACATCCGCTTGAGAGGCAGATTGGATGAGATAAAAAATAAAAATTAAATTAATATTTAATTTTTTTTAATAAAAATATTTCAATATAAATATTATTAATAAAAAAAAATATTAAAATGGAACATAATTGTGGGTGAAATTACTCAAATAACTCTTGTTATGATTGATTCTTTCCAAGCCCAACGGGCCAACAAAGCAAAAGAGTTTCTTGATTTTTGGGCCTCTTTGTCGAGGTACCTACGGCCTAATAGGCTACGAGGCTCCATTGTTATGAAGGCCCAAAAATCATTAAAAACAAATTACATAATGACCTCATAACTTTCGAGTTTCGAACCCCACCCCACCCACAAAAAAAAAACAAAAAACAAATAGCAAAGCGGAACGAAAAAACCCCAGAGAACAGAAATGGGAACAACAGTAACAGCGCCATGGAAGCAGCTTCTTCTGCAGGCATTGGAGTCCCAGTCCCACCTGAAGCACTCTACTTACTTTCAGCTAGTACGTTCTTATTTTTAATTATATAATTCTCTTTAATTTCATAATTTAATGAGTGTTTGGTTTTAGGCAACGGTTGGAACCAACGGCAGGCCTTCGAATCGCACTGTCGTTTTTAGGTACTCTCTCGCTCTTAAATTTCGTTTAATATTTTAAATTTGTTGAAAATATAAATTAGATGCGAATAATTGTTGAGTTCCCAGAGGATTTCTAGACAACAGTGACAACATGCAGATCAGTACTGATACACGAAGTCGAAAGGTTCTTTATTTTTCATTTTTTTTAAACATTTTTATTCAGTTTGTATCGTTTTTAAAAATTTAAGAGCTCAATAAAATTGATCATATGCAGATTGAGGAGCTTAAATATTGTCCATTTGCTGAGGTAATTATTGTTTTTAAACAATTGTTTATTGTGTATTATTATAGTTTGGTTATCTTTTAGGGTTATTTTTAACTGAATTTATGATGTATTAGATATGTTGGTACTTCACTGAATCTTGGGAGCAGTTTCGGATCAATGGAAGAGTTGATGTTATTGATGGGTCGAATTCTGATCCTGTCAAACTTCAGGTGATATTCCTCTTAATGAAACACTCAGACAAACACACCCCAATTTTTTAAAACCCTAACTTTTAAAAACATAACTTTCAGAGGATTTGGAGTTTGGGCTATTAAATTGCTTTCCACGGTGCTAATTCGGCTGGTACAATTTTTAGTATTTGTACATATGACAGTCTGCTCCCAAAATTGTAGTTCCATTTTTTGACCCACAGCTACTGTGGATTCTGCCACGTATCTGGAGATGTATCAGCTCCAAAGACAACTGTTAAAAAGTTGTTTAGCCAACTAGAGTTTCAGGTTGATGTGGTGTGTATATGGGTTAGAGTTGCTCTGAACACTGTTCTAAAAAAGGGCCTAGGCGGAGGTGGTGCATGGCCATTCGGATGATGCATGAAAACGGTTGCTAGGCGGTGCAGGATTAGACAGGTCTAGGTGGTTCTAGGTAGCCGCCTATGCGGGTCAGGTGGGTCTAGGCGGGTTTGTACGTTTTTTCCCCCAAATTTATTTTTTTTCCAGTTTTTTGAATAAAAACTAAAATTTTCCAGTGCCGCCTAGCCTATCCTTCTAGGCGGCGCCTAGAAGGCCTAGGTGCTAGCTGTTCCCCTACCGTATGCCTACCGCTTAACGTTTTTTAGAACATTGGCTCTGCAGCTGATGATGTAGTGACTGATATTGAATCTTTATTGTTAATTTAGCCCCTGTATGTGTATGTGATTGTTTGTAGCTTTATGAAAGACAACCGTGGGTAGAGAGGATTTAGGTTGAAGCTTAGAGTTGAAAGCGCCTAATGGCTTGCTAGTGAAATTTCTTGGTTAGATGAAACCTGCACCCAGATCATGTTATTGGCCCACAGGTTATATTATTCACCCTACTGTATTTGAACTAAGACTAAGTTTCTCTGAAGTGAACCAGTACCAGAAAATCTGTTTCTGATTGCGTAAAATCCTGGATGTTTAGGTGAGAATGTATGTAAATTCATGACAGCAGTTCTTACCATGAGTTATCTGATTTCTATCGAGCAGCTGCCTTTGTTTATGAACAATTTTTTCTCATATGGTTTAATTTTTTTAAAACTTTCCTAAAGAAAAGAAAATTCCGGCTGTCACATAGCTGGATATACTGTATGTTATCCAGATTTCCTTTAAATATTTATGCAGATAAGAGAGAGATCATGGTTTGCCAGTTCCATGAAATCAAGGTTGCAGTACTTGGACCCAGATCGAGGTCTTCCCTGTATTAGTGAACAACCCAAGGAGTTTGCTCTAGATCCTTCTGCAGGCCCAGTTGGTGAATTCTGTGTGCTAATTCTTGATCCAAATCAGGTTTAAGAACTTGCTACTTTTGTTTCATTTTTCCAGGAAAAAAAATATAAAATGGATTTTTATCAAGTTCTTGACATTTTTGTGTATTTTCATCTTGATTCACAGGTTGATTACGTGAATTTGAAGAGTAACCAGAAGACAATGTTTACATCTAGTCTAAGTGATGGTGGAGAGAAACGCTGGACTTCAGTTAAGGTCAACCCATAATGTTGATTTTATGCAATTTAGAATATACTGAAAAAATTTCCACCGCAGAAGTTGAAACTTTTGATGATCTCTAATTCTCTATGATAAGCTTTGAAGTATGAATGTATGATACGACTCCATTTGTGAACGCTCAATGTTTTTTTGTAAGAGCTGATTATAGGAGATGAAAGAAAACGAGAAGACAATGAAAATTGATTTGGATTGACGTTGGAACTATTTCATATATATTGACAGTGAAATATACCAACAAATAAGACTAATGGCCATTGTAGCAATTCAACAAACACCTTACAAACCAAGTGAAGTACACCATAAAATGATAAAAGAATCAGACACAAATGCCACCGGCCACTGCCGGTATGTCCCTGCCCATAAATCCCAAACAAATGTAAAATAACAAAAACTGATCCCACAATCTATCCTCTCTCCCTTTTATTCCTATCTTCAGGTCCTTCCCATCCACATGTATTGTAAGTGCCATCCTCCACGTCACTTCCTCCATCTGGAATGGCCCCTAGCTCACCAATTATTGTGGTCCTCTCATTGTGGAAGTTAGAAAGTTTCAGGCCCAAGCCCACTCTGCCCACTCCGCCCACTCCTTGCTGCAGCAGCCTTGACTCCCACAATTGGTACCTAACATTGCCCCCCTCCATAACGTTGGACTTGTCCTCAAGTCCAAATTCTGAAATTCTTTCCTAGATAATTTCATGTTTCTCCCACGTAGTTATCTTCACGAAAGTGTTTTGCCTGACCATACAAGAGTATTTCCCCGAGACATGGTATACTATTGCATCTTTAGCACCAGGTGTCATTATATTAACTCCCAATATCTTGTCTGACTCATTCTCCACCAAGATCTCAACTTTTCCTCCAGCATCCACAATTGTTATTGTGCGGGTAAATGCCAAGAAGGGGAAGTTTCCAACAAGGTCCCCAATGTCAGATTCCTTTATCTGCTCCTCTGAATTCTCAACTGAAACAATCTCAGGATGGGTTAATTCCACTCCATGGACCTTATCTTTGTCCACATTGCCGTGATTACCATCTGTGAATTCAGCAACACCAATTTCCAAACCAAGGGTCAGGGGAAAAACATTCACGAGTAACAAATCTGGGACCTTGTTACCCTCGCCACTCAAGACAGCAGCCTGTACAGTGGTGCCACTAATAAGCACAACATCGTGGACAGATCTCTTATCCACCTTCTCAATTTCATCATTTAAAAATCTACCCTTGTCATAGGTAATTGTGATCTTGTTCTCTCGGCTCTTGGTCTTGTCTTTGGTTGAGACAATCAATATACCGTTGGCATCAATAAAAAAACAGACATGGATTTGAGGAACACCCCTGAGAGCTGGAGGAATGTTAGAGAGTTCAAATTTGCCTAATAAGTTGTTGTCCTTGGTTCTGGTTCTTTCACCCATATAAACCTGGATCAACACGTCAAGTTGCTTGTCTGAGTATGTGGAGAAAACTTGTTTCTTCTTGGGGGAAGTGGTCGTGTTTCTTGGGATCAACACCGTCATGACAACTCCAACCCATTTCATTGAAACTCCTGATTTCGACCCTTTACCTTTGCATATAGAACATATTTCATTTTGTGTAAGTGATAGCTTCTTTGTGGTACCCTGGTAGAGATCCTCTAGGGACACTTTCAAAGAGCCATCAAAGCTTCTAGACAGCAGAGTCGGTCCATTACATGAAAACTTAAGCACATTAGTATCATCAAAACGACTTTTTACAATATGAATATCTGGTATGCTTCCCCATCCGGGCTTGAGGTTCCATTTCTGTATATAACCATCTCTTATACCCCCTGCAATGCATTTCCCTTCACGATCCCAAGCACACGTGGTAACTGGAACCCTTTCAAACCTTGCAAGCTTTGGTTTGATAACCTGCTTCTGACCTTTGAAATCATTTGTATCCCAAATACGAAGTGATCCCTCTTCTGATGACGTAAAAATTGTCCATTTAGTTTTAGAGTGCCCTTCTCCACAAATCAATCCACATATCTGCCCTTTGGTGTTTTTCAGATCATGTATATACCTCACCCTTCAAAAATTCTCCTAAAGTAAGTCCATCTCGGTTATAAATCTTAGCTTGAGCCAAACCTATGACACAGAAGAAACGGTACGCTATGGAACTCCAACTCAGGTTACGAACCTGATGAAACTCAAATGGCTCAAGCTGCCTAAAAGATTGTAGGCGGAAATTCATTCCTTGAAAGACATGTGCGTACTGTGTAATCATAACTACCAGAAAGAACTCTAGACCCAGTGTGATCATCGGCAACAGCTGAGATCATTTTTGTATGGACATTGAGTACCATCTCATTACTCATCAGAATTTGATACCCGTTCTCTTCATTCGCTCCCAATTCCTCTAACGGCCCAAACATCACGCCGTCGTCGTCGTCGTCATCTTGTGGCGGAGGAGGAAGCCAAGGCGGCCCAATCACCTCGTCATCCTCATCTATTTCCTCTTCCTGATGCTGCAGAGGCGGTGGTCCAACTAGAGGAGAATTCGAAGACGACTTAGGGTGTCGAAGCAAGTCGATCCATTCCTTGAAAGAGGAAGAGATAGTCGACTGGTCATTTTTCTTTTTATCGGCGGTGGCGACAGTTGTTGTTGTTGATGAGTCGGGTCGGTGAGCTGTGTCGTGGATTTTCTCTAAAGGCGTTAGGGAATTTGATTGTTTGCCAAAAGTGAGTGAAAATTGGGCTTCAACTCCATCATATATCTCTACTTCGTCTTCCATTTTATTGTTGGGCTCTGATTGATTCCTCGTCGATTCATGGGAAAAACGTGACCTCCGAGTTGCTGTAGGGGGTGCTTCATATTCCAAATTTTCCTCCTTCATATGTTCCCTCATATACTTATGATGTTCGTCAACCACTACCAATTTGTGGTTCAACTTCTCAATCGGTCCCACTTGTTTTTCCTCCAACCTCTTCCACTCTTCTGCCCATAGTGCCTGATTCATTGCGTCATCTAAATAATCCACATCTGTTAAGTTCATTCCCACTATTATCTCTAGTTGAAGACTATTCAAAAAAACATTAATGTAAAAATCTTCAGTGGCGGGTGGTGCCTCCCTTAGACAGCATTCGAAATCAGCTATGTAGTCACGAACTGATCCCTTTTGTTTCAGAGATAAAAGTGTTGAGAAATCACCCCTATATATTTTCCCACTTTCAGATCCGGCAGGTCGGACCAATTGATACGACTCCATTTGTGAACGCTCAATGTTTTTTTGTAAGAGCTGATATAAGAGATGAAAGAAAACGAGAAGACAATGAAAATTGATTTGGATTGACGTTGGAACTATTTCATATATATTGACAGTGAAATATACCAACAAATAAGACTAATGGCCATTGTAGCAATTTAACAAACACTTTACAAACCAAGTGAAGTACACCATAAAATGATAAAAGAATCAGGCACAAATGCCACCAGCCACTGCCGGTATGTCCCTGCCCATAAATCCCAAACAAATGTAAAATAACAAAAACTGATCCCACAATCTATCCTCTCTCCCTTTTATTCCTATCTTCAGGTCCTTCCCATCCACATGTATTGTAAGTGCCATCCTCCACGTCACTTCCTCCATCTGGAATGGCCCCCAGCTCACCAATTATTGTGGTCCTCTCATTGTGGAAGTTAGAAAGTTCCAGGCCCAAGCCCACTCTGCCCACTCCTTGCTGCAGCAGCCTTGACTCCCACAATTGGTACCTAACAAAGTATTACCTAATCATGCTACCAGACGATGGGTTTGTACATTTTCTATTCCTTTAGCTTCTAGATTAGAAGAACGCGTACATGTAGTAAGATTGATTAGAAGTTCTTGAATAAATCTATGTCAGTAAAAGAGTTGTACATACCTCTCTGATGTAAAGCCCTTGAAACCAGGGTACTTGGTCGTTGTATGTAAACTTCCCATGCAAAGTCTCTTTACAAACAAGTATCCTCCCATGCAAAGCATCTTGCCTAAATGAGTATCCCATTACCATGTGTGAAGGAAACTGGAGAATGAAAAACACATAATGGGAGGGAGACTTTTTTCCCCCCAAGCTGACGTTGTGGAATACTCATTTGAGCAAGAGGCCTTTCAATGGATGGAATTGGAAAAATTCTCCATTGCTATTTAGAGAAGAAAATGTCTACTCTTATATTATTTCATATGTATCTCATCTACCATGACTTTTAATGTTTTGAGAGGTGGTTGTAACTATCTTGCTAAGTAAAATAATTTGTTTGTTGAAATATTCCTTCCCTAGAAAATGGAATTTTGTGCTGTTAGCTGAGCATGTTGTACTGGACATGAACAACATTTCCTAGTCTTCATTATGTATGATTGTTGTACTTCCCCAAGTTAACAGTACGACACTGAAGTGCTACATGTGCTGTTAGGAGCATATATTTATATATTTTAATTTGGGTTTTTATCTGTATATAATTGGTTTCTGTCAATCATTTCGTTTCTCATACACCTAAATATTGAGATATACATGATTTTATTGATGCTTGTTTCAAACTTTACGTCTTTCATTGGTCTGATTATGGTGGGTGATTAAGCTTAGAACCCTTGATCAGCTTAATTTTTCAAAAAGCCATGAGAGGATTATGCAACCAACAGGCAATAACTTTTTTATGAAGTTATTCTCTGTTTCTAGACAAAGTGTTTTGACAATCTCCTCATCCAATAGCCATGTTGCTGATCTGGTATCCACCTTTCAAAGGAGGGGCTTTGATTTTCAGTTTTTTATTGACTTTCTGACTGCAGCTAGGGTATGCTGTTCTATGCAGTAACCTTGTATCATATTGTTTATATGTTAGTGGTCACTTATGTGCACTTACTATTGCTTTAATAACCATTTTCATGGTCATTATTTTACATTATCAGCATTATTGTTAGCAGAGGTAGCACTGGGGAGAGTCGACACAGGCAGTTGGTTAGGGTATCAAATTTGACCCAAAAGTAAGGACCTCGAATTTAAAGAAATTTCAAATTTTAGTATATAATATGACTTGTGTATTTTTTTTATCTTTTATCGCTTCATTTTAAGAACTCGAATAAGGTCTCAAAAAATTCAGGGCAACTCAAGGCCGTCCATAATTATCAGCATCAACCTCAGGTAGGATTAGCTAGTTGAGTTGGCCTAGGACTTGCTGCACTTCTTGCAAATATTAGTTACAACTAGGGGTGTTCACGAGTTGGGTCGGGTCGGTTTTTTTTTTAATTTGTGATACCCGATTGGGTTGGGCACTCGGGTCGGGTAACCCGAATCCGAAACTTGAGTGGTGAAATTCGATCGGGTTGGGTCCGTCATCGGGTCGACCGAAAAAAAAATTTAATGATTTAATTATTTGGAAATGTAAATACTAGTTATTTTATGTCCCGAAAATTATCATATATATAAAGTTTCAAGACAACAAAAGTAATAAACAAATGAAATAATAGTAAAAAAATTAAAGAAAAATAATAAAATTTTTAGAAAAATAATATAAATCTTATAGGGTCGGGTCGGGTTTTAATATCAAATACGTGACTCAACCCTCAAATATCGGGTCTGGTCGAATTAATCCAAAAAAAAAAACATTTTTTTTAAAACCCATACGGGTCGGGTTGGACCACGAGTTGACCTGGAAATTTATACGCCCCTAATTACAACCATTACATTTATTCTTGTAGTACGGCAACTAGGCGAACAACCTTTAAGATTCTTCATCTTTTGGCTAAAACCCGAATATATTTTTTAGAAACTAACAAGTTATATGATAAAACCCCAATGTATGTTTGAGAAACTAAGAAATATGATTTATTCACATATATCTCCCATTGATGATTGATTTAACCTCAAATTTAATTGACTGTTAGTTTAGATAGAAAAGGTGGTAAAAATACTGAAATGTCCTTCATTGCATAAAAATAAATAATAAATCAGGAAAATCAAGACATAATCTTGTGACAATGTCAATTTATTATAGGGACAAAAAAAGAGATTAAAATTCAATATTCATTAAAAAGAAAAGGTGCGTCCTGTGTAAAATGTAGAAATAAAAAGAACGAAATGAAAAAAGAGAATTAACAGTAAAAATTGAAACTCAATTTTTATAATTTCGTAAACTAAAAATTCTATTTTTATGTAATAATAAAGAGCATTATAGTATTTTTGTCACTTTCTATACAAACTAACAGTCAACTAACTTGAAGTTAAGTTAATGGGATGTATATGTGTGAATAAATCATAAAACTCTATTCAAGTGTTATTTTCTCAAACCTCGATGGAGGCATGTGAAAATTATTTTAACGGTTATAATTAGACCAACTCCAAAAGACTCTACTAGAAATTTACTATTTAAATACTTTTTTTGCTTACCTATATGGTAAATTGAAGAATGAAAAAAATAAACTTAATTCCAAAAAACTCTTCAAATAATATTATATTTATATTATTTTAATCAAAAAACTTCTTCCATCAAATTTAACAACCCTCTATTGTTTTTTCAATAAATTTAACAATCCTTTAATTCTCCAACTAATTTAATTTCCCTCCAATTTATCTTTTGAAATATTTTCATTTTTTTATAAATTATATTATTTGTTACACAATTATTCATCATTTCCACTTGTTCAAAACTAATTAAATTTATTCTCTTTTATGTTGATTTCCTTAGCAATTTTATTCAACAAATTGAAATGAATTAAGATTTTGGATAGAAAATTTTGGATAATTAATTTGACCCATTTTGATAGAATCCACTAAAAATGAGTAAAATTAAAAAGATAAATGTTAGTAAAATTTGTAGTGAAAAATATACGAGTTTAATATTATTTATAAGTTAAAAAAAATAGTCTTTGAGAATTATGACAATTGCTTATATTATTTTAGTAAATAATTATTATTAATAACTTCAACCGCCGCCACCAAAAATAAAGAGGGGAGATAAAATATTATTTGAAGTGAGATAAGCTTATCTTTATTATTGAAGAGGGAGGATAAAAATATCTCTTTTAGAATAAATTTTGAAGATGTAGTCACCATTTAAACAACAAAATAACATTTGAAGAGTTATTTGGAGTTGCTCTTTCTATTAACTGGATGTGGGGCTATTTGTGTAGTACTGAGTTGTATTATAATATATAATAGCTTGATGGTGTAGGGTTCGGGATCTCACCTTGAGGTCCTGAGTTCGAATCCAGAGAGTGCGTTTCTTGTAAGAGCCTGTGACATCAGGGGGTTTTATCTGCTCCACTTAAGCTCGAAATGGGTGGTTTGGCGATGGGGTTTCCAATGATTTCAAAAATAAAATATAGTATATAATAGCACGATTAAGATTCAGTGTGAGCATTAGATATACCGTTATGATTTATCTAATGTGGGTTCCCCATAAATCATACTTATCTCTTGACTATTGATTTAGTACTCACCAAAAACTTTACTTAATGTAGACGACTGTTTTTCGTTTCAGGGGTAATTCGGGAAAACCACTCCTCGAACAAACCTCACTCAACTGTAAATTTGTTTGGTTTGTTGGGAACCAAATGCAAACTTAGCAGGCAAAAGGAAAGCACACATACATAACATAAGATTTAACGTGGTTCGGCAGAATGGATCCAACATACGTCCACGGGCACAAGAAAAATGAAGTCTTTATTACCACATCGGGTCTGACCGATCTCTTTTTCTTTCTCTAACTCATAACTCTTTTCTCTATTTTACAAGCGAATGAATAACTATCTCTCACTATAAAATAATTGACCAATATTTTACAATGAACTCTCAACCCCTTTATATACTAGGTTCAATTCCATTGTTACACCAACTCGTGACGTCAGTCATGTTGCTATGCCATTATTGCCTAGGCTCTCTTCCCCAATTACCCTACGGATTATAGCTCAGCCGCCTGACACCTCTACGACCTGTCATTTGACACAACTACTCTCTGCCACTTAAATCTCATTAAACCATACTACTTTTGGTAACTGCTACACGTTATGCCACATTGCCAGCCTGTACTCTAACCACTCATACGCGATTGCGTATGTTAGTCAATAAGCTCACAGCTCTGCTCCGTCCCATTATTCCTTGGTAAACCCAAACTTTCCTTTAGGGCTTACGTCATCTAGACTTGAACATAATGTCATTACCCCCGTCCTACCTCCTCGAGCCAGTAAATTGAGATGATCGGCTGTAATGATCGACATGTCCCACCAGGTCGGGTTGGTGCTGAGACCTTTACTCCCCTCATATTCCATAAACATCTTTCCACCTCGGATCGGTCATCAAGTACAAACTAATTCTGATCTTCTTGTCGGGACGGATGCTTATGCCTCTTGGGTATGGGCCCCTTATTCGGGAAGTGGAAATCTCTTGTATACCCTTCTTCATACTTCAGCTCTTCTCGGGTCAGGAAATCACCATCAATATTTGTCCCCTAGTTCTCGGTATCAATGAGTCTGCGAGTTGGTGTCAGGAACTATAATGGTGGTGCAAATCGTCCCCCAGTCTTCGGGTTAGGATCTTGTTGTCAATCAAACTACATACTCTCCGGGTAGTGATCATGTGGATAAAAGGTCATGCCTCGGTGACGGTTGCTTCATTGAATGCTTCTCTTGAGCTCTTAAACTGTCCTTCGAAAATTGTGTTGCCATCATTGCCTTCTTTTAATGCTCGCCACATCACTCTAGGGTTTCATCCGCTTCGTCTCCTCGAGATGCCACGCGTCCGCTCTCGTGGCTTGCGCGCTAAAACCAAATGTAATTGGATAGTTGGATGATGTCTGAACAATCATTCCAATATCATCCCTTTACTTGAAATCCAACCGATGATATCCCCTGCTACACGTGGCATTTGTCCGGGCCACTTGTCTCAATCTAAAGGTCAAGATCAACCTGGACTGCCTATTTAAAGGCCAATCATACGCCATTATCCTCTTTTAGCAAATTTTCCTTCTCCAAAGAACTTCAAAGCCTTTCCCGTTGACTGCAACTTCGGTCCTCCACCGTCTTCATTAGCATCTCAACATCTTCCTTCAAACCAATTAAGTAAGTTCTTCTCTGAACACCCTTCTCTTTGCTTTATGTTTTCGTCATTCTACATTGTTACAAATGCTTGTGTATGTGCTCTGGCTTTTGGGATTTTTGCGACGATGCTGGTGTGAGGGTGGGTTTGTTCATATGGGTGCATGCATGTTGTTTGTGTATATGTTGGGCTATGTTCTTTCTTTTTTTCTTCATAAAAGGCATGTGTTTTAGGTTTTTGAGTATATCTTTTTTGGTTGTTCTGGAAATCTTACTGTTCTGCCATTGTTAGGGCGTTTCAGAGCTTTTCTAGGGTTAGACACTTGGTAGGGAAGTAGATGATAACCTTATTTTGAATGTGCACTGCTAAATGAGTCACTAAACTAACTTTCTACCTTGGGTCATGCCTTGCTAGGAATGTCAGACTTCGAGTCTTCCTCCCCCACTCCACTCGATGCCTTACCTCCAACTGTTCTGCTCAAAGTTGAGGTTGTACATAGATCCGGGTCAGAAGTCCTGATGACTATGACACCACACTGACTACGTCCGAAGAGGAGAGACAAAACTATCAAAAAAAATTCGCTCGACCCGAGCCCAACCACCCCGAGCTTGACATTGTAGGCCTAGACATAGATCAGGCCTCTTCAATAACCGAAGCTGACCTGCAGCTGAGGGAGAGATTAAATATCCCCGATGATATCAATCTTCTGGTGCTTGATGAAGATGATATGGCCAGCCGTCCTGAAAGAGGTCGGGTAGCGCTGTGTTTCGCCTTTTTTGACGTGGGGCTACACTTGCCCATACAAAAATACTTTGCGAAGATGTTGTCCGGCATGAACCTGGCACCGTGCCAGCTAAATTTAAACGGATGGAGGGTGTTGGCTGGCCTCCACGTGATATGGAGCAGAGCCGGGCTAGGAGAACCGACCTTCTCTGAGCTATAAAGGTTGTACTAGATGAATTCCAACCCAAAAGAATACAAGGGTTGGTATTATCTTTATTCTCATGTCGGGGTCCGCCAACCCATCACCAATCTCCCAATCACTAACAAGAACTTTAAGGACAAGTGGTTCTGGGCAGATGGCCCTTGAGGGATACACTGGTGGGAAGACGGCGAAAGCTTTGTAGTCCCAACATTTTCCGAGTGAGAGGTAACAACCCGACCTTATCTCTTGTTTAGGATTGATTTGTTTAACTTTCTTACATCTATGTCAATTGCAGTCTGTTGAGGTGACATCCCAAAATTCCACCACACGACCCAGGCCTGTATAAAAAGAGCATCTAAATACGGAGGCCATTACCATGACCTCATCAATTCCTCGGCTTTGGTCGACTCGGGTCTCATCCCGAGCACTCCTCCGCCTCAGTCTAGGCAGGCTGGTAGGTTCTGACCGACCAACGAACTTATTATTCTTTGCCTTGACTTTTTGCTTAACATTGTTTTTGCCATTTTCATACTTTAATTATCTCCTCATCTCTACAGGAATATATGGTCGCATGGACCCTGTTCAGGTAGTCAAAGAGCTAGCCATAGCCTTTCGGGGGAGATCCAGAAGCACCCGGTTCCGAGTTACCATACCGGTTCCTTCTAAGGCTAGGCGAAAGACTGCATTCTCGGCCACCTCATCTGCCAGACCATCGAGTGTTCCTATGGCCACCCAAATACCGACCTCTTCAACCCGGTCACCAAGCATTTCCCAGCCAACCCTAACTGCAGATGCGCCTCAAGCATCCCAAGCTATGTCACCCCCAACTACCAAAAAGACGTTTCTATCAGATCGGGAGCGAAGATACCGAGGAGCCAACAGAGAAGGCTCATAGGAGAAAGATGTTGGGCCGCAAGGGTAAAAGCCTGACCATCCCCACAAAAGCTGACGAAGGTGTCCTGCTGCTCGGGGCTAGCGACCTTCTCGAGAGGATAAGGGGTAAAATGGCCCACCTGCTCCCGGCCATCAATTGCATGACCCACGTGGTCGGCTTAGAGAAAGCTATAGAGTATGAAGAGCTTTCTCCTGAGGATATCATCAATAAATCCTGCAAGTTTTATGCGCGGGTAACTAAACTTTTCCCTTGTAACTTGTTTATTTATTCTGTCGTTCTGATCCCTGTATTTGTTTACATATGGCCTATATCATGGTAAAAAATAATGACTTAATAATCATCACTCTCTCCGAGGGGGGTCAGGCACAAAGGCTTCAAAGTCTTTTGACAGAGTGAAAAAAAGAACTGTCTAAGCTGTTGGAAGCGGCCAAAACCGAGGTCCAAGAGCTCAAGTCAGAGATCCATGGCCTCAAACAATTCGAGGCTGATGCCAAATATGAGGTAGCTGCCTTCTACAGGGCCTCGGGGGTTACAATGAAAGAAATGGATGATGTAAGAGCCGAGGCAACCCTTCAAAGTGATGAGAACAAGTCTTTGAAGTGGCGACTCTCCTTCTCCGAGACAAAACTTGTTGAGAAAATAGAACAGTTCGAAAAAACTTTTGAAGACCTGAGGAAGCTGGAGGGCGAGCAACTTGGTCACCTTGAGGTCGCCAAACGAGAAGTCAAAATAGAACGGTTGAAGGATTGCGTCGGGATATTCGAAGTACTCCAGTCTGACGTGGATTTGGACATGGTTAATAAGGTCCTGAAGATGTGCAAGGGGGAAGTTTCTCTAGGAGAGGCCTTCAGTGATTTCTATGAAGACCCCGAGGACTTCCAAGATCCCGAGCCGATTTCCATGGTGCCTTCGACTCATGAGGACCTCGGCCTCTCAACCTCTGTTGTGCTGCCTGCATAAGTTCTTGACCCTCATCTGCCGCTGCTGAAGTTGATGTGCCTGCCCCTACTGCTGAGCCTGATGTCCTTAGTGCCGAGCCTGATGCCCCTACTGTCATTTAACAGATTTTTCTTTTTCTTTTCTTTGCTGTACTTTTTGTGTGGGTGACCCCGAGAGGGCCATTTGTAACAAACAATTATAAATTTACAAATGAATTTTGATTTTACACTTCTCTTTCTCTTTCATTGCTAAATGCACATCCAACATACCCCGAGGCCTGACCAGTTTCTTCAGTACTTAGCCAATTTCGTTAAAGTTAACTCTCTCAGCCCCCTAAGGGATAATTCCACGAACAAAAACTGAGACCCGAGCCCCACTTGAATTCCCCCTTGGAACACTTAGAAAATTCGGCAGTTCCTCAAAATTTGTGACCTTTGCCTGACCTTCTCCCTCATCTTGGCGAAAACACTAAGCCCCGATCTAGCATGCCAACATGTCTATAAGGGGAATGTCCCCCTTTGTGCTACTCAATACTTGACCATGGGGGAGAGACTCCATCCCCATGCCAACAATTATAACAAGGTCTCGGTGGAACATAACCCGATCCCGAGCCAAAGTAAATTATGGGCCATAAGGGAATGCTCCCTCATTGTGCCACTCAGGACTTGGCCATGAGGGAGAAACTCCAACCCAATGCCAACAAACGTAAAAAAGTCTTGGTGGGATATAATCTGACCCCAAGCCATAATAAATAGTTGGCCATGAGGGAAACTCCAACCTCATGCCAACGAATGTAACAAGGCTTCGGTGGGACATAACCCGACCCCGAGCCACAATATATACTTGGTCACAAGGGAATGTTCTCTCCTTGTGCCACTTAGGACTTGGCCATTGAGGGAAAATCCAACCCCATGGCAACAAACGTAATAAGGCCTTGGTGGGACATAACCCGACCCCGACCCATAATAAATACTTGGCGACAAGAGAATGCTCCCTCCTTGTGCCACTCAACACTTGGCCATGGGGGAGAAACTCCAACCTCATGCCAAAAAGCATAATAAGGCCTTGATGGGACGTAACCCGACCCTAAGCCATCAATCAATACTTGGCTATAATGGAATGTTCCCTCCTTATGCCACTCAACACTTGGCCATATGGGAGAAACTCCAACCCCATGCCAACAAGCGTAACAAGGCATCGGTGAGACATAAATCGACCCCGAGCCACAATAAATACTTGGCCACAAGGGAATGCTCCCTCCTTGTGCCACTCAACATTTAGCCATGGGGGAGAAACTCCAACTCAATGCCAACAACCATAATAAGGCCTCGTGGGATGTAACTCGACCTCGAACCATCAATCCACATTATGACCTCGGCGAAACGAATGATCAATCCACATTATGGCCTCGGCGGAATGAATACAACCCCAAGCCATCAATCCACACTATGGCCTCGGCAGAACGAATGCAGTCCCGAGCCATCAATTTTCTTTCCACGACTTAACCGCGAGGAGAGATTTTCAACCTTCAGAAATCACTAAGGAGACTGGAAATGGCGTCCAATTTCAAGTCATCCACCAAAAATAAAACCATGTTAACAAACAAAACAAACAAAACGAGGGTGATATATCACATACCCCGTGCAGACCCAAAAGAATTAACAGGGGAACCTGAGACAACATCCTGCCCCATGCTACCCAAAATAATAATTTTGAACCTCACAGTTCAACGTCTTAGAGAATCGAGCTATGGATCGAAGGGACGTCCAACGCCATGAAATTTTTCTCATGTTTTCCCAGTGCCATGCTCCTACGGATCTGAAATGGGATGGCCAACGCCACTAAGGCATTCTCTCTCCCCCTGCTAGGCATATCCCGAGGCTACAAATGCCACGAAGGCTCTCCAATCTTCCTTATGCTATGTACCTCCAACATTGGGCGGAAAATGCCACGGAGGCCCGTGGACCTTCCCCGTGCTATGCAAACCCAGAGATACCGTAATACCTAAGCCACTAGCCATCCATACATGCTATGATTACCTTGAGGCACCAAACGCCACGCCGACTCATTCTCTAAGCGTGCTATGGATACCCGAGGTGCCAAATGCCACCCAGATCTTTATGCTGCGATCATTCCTCAAAGATTTAAGTCATTGGGTGTTAACGTTCCAGTCCGGGGGTTTGATAATGACATCAGGGACTGGCGTGCTGTGGGGGTGCATACTTTTCCCACATGTCTTGCATCTCTTCATGCATTCCAATCACGAGTATTTTCACAAGAATATTAAACATGTCTTTCTCATTCAAATAATAGATAAGCATAGATGAACAAGCTCTTACTTAAAAAAGAGAAAATCTTATTCATATTCAGGGGATCTACTGTCCATCTTACAACTCTTTGATGGTCATTCTAAGAGAGATACTTACTGAAAATATCTTCCTCAACATCTTCGAACAATTCTTAACAATGTCCTTCTGAACCGAGCTCTTCTTCTAAATATATTTTAATAATGTCCTTCTGAACCGAGCTCTTTGGAGAAACTAAAGACTGACAAGTCGAATAACGGTCATAATTTCTCTAGAAGGAACTTGTTCAGCATCAGCGCTAAAGGTGGGGAGAAATCTGTCAACTCTTGACATTGCATTTCATTCAACAACTCAACCCTAGGTGCCCCACCATCTATATAATAACAGGCCCGGAAAGTTGCTAAATGAACATAATAAGCATGAGGCACTATAGAAACTGATCGAGTACACTTGGCATATTGGCTCTCCCATTATTTCCTGACGACTGTCTCTATTGACATTGTTCGACCTTCAAATCCACTTGGTCTATGCACCAATTAAGGTAGTCGTTCATTACCAAGTCCTTCATATGCTCCTGCAGGTCTGTATATCTTTCTGTGGTGTATCCCCTCACATTATGGTGCACACAATAAGCCATGTTCTCTCTCTTCTCAATGGGAAACCAACTCGAGTCGGGCTCAGTTAATTGACTTTTATCCTGGATTTCCCGAATTATCTGGGTCAGGAGTCTGTTCAGGGGTGTGTACAATGTCCCTCTGGCGACATGGTTGACCTGGACAAGTGGCCTTCTCTCTTGTGTTAGATTATTCTATGATATCGGTCTGAACTCCTTCTGCCTCGGGATTGGTCTCCTCAAGTCCCTGCCCAAATCTCGCTGGTTTTCCGGCCGGGGTGCTATCAGCTTCTGAATAGTCCCTCATCGGGTGATCTACTTTTCTCCCTCCATCAACACAAACTTCCTTACCTGCACCAAAGCCACGACATAGTCCGGTATCTCCTGGATTCTCAGGTGAGACCATAACTTCCCAACCTTGAGGGCCCATTTGAAACTTTCCAGCACCTCTGGGGACTCATACGCCCCGACCTCTAATACTAGGTCGTGGTACCTATCCAAAAAACTTTTTCAAAGACTCGTCCTCTCTCTGTTTCATCAACTTCAACAACCCCACCGTCTTCCTCGATACGCAAGCCCATCTGAAGTGCCACACAAAGGATTTCCTCAACTGTGCAAAACTGTTGATACTCCCCGGGGTCAAGTTCTTGAACTATAGGTTGGCTGACCCACCCAAAGTTAAAAGGAACACCTTACAGATGGCCTCTCCGACCATTCCATGAATCTCCATCAGTTAAACGAACTTATCAACATAGGACGTAGGGTCTGTGCTCCCTTTGTAGACGTCCATCGAAGACATGATGAATCTCATTGGAAATTACATTGCCATAATTTCCTTTGTAAAAATTGATGTCACCCCCAGGTCTTGGTCACCCACTGGTCCGTCTTTCATATTTTCCTCACACTTCCTCATCTCCTTCCGAAACCAACTCCTCATCTGGTTCTCGGAGCTGTCATGCTCGCGTCCATGGGTTTCCCCACGTTTTCCACTCCGAGTACGATATCTTCCGTAAGTAGGAGCTTCATACCCCTCCCATAGGTGTTGTTCCATGTCACTCTCCGCGAAACACGGACTGTTGTTGGAGGATTCTGGAGTTTGTCTGCCTTTCCCTTCTTCGCATAACTCATCTACTGATGCTGCTCTGGCAATGACTATATATCTAACTCTATGGGTACTCCTCTTCCCATTTTCGTCGTCTTCTTCTACTCAAGCGATTCTTTTTCCTCTTGTTATCTCGTATTTCCTTTGGTTGGGGCCCACTTCCCCTTTTTCTCCCGCTTTCTTTTCCAATTTCTCGATCATGGCCTTCATGAAGGTTTGAGTTACTTCCATTTCCTTTCGAGCATTTCTCTCTCACTCTGCATGGTTTCTTCCATTTTCTCTATCCACTCCATCGTCGAAGCCTCTGAAGATCTGTGGTTCCCCTCTCCTGCCATCACCTTAGTGTGTTTGCTACTTCTTGTATTATTCCCCACAGACGGCGCTAACTGTTGACGGCTGCTTTTTCGTTTCAGGGGTAATTCGGGAAAACCACTCCTCGAACAAACCTCTCTCAACTGTGAATTTATTTGGTTTGTTGGGGACCAAATACAAACTTAGTAGGCAAAAGGAGAAAGCACACAGAAAGAACATAAGATTTAACGTGGTTCGGCGGATTGGATTTACCTACGTCCACGGGCACAAGAAAAATGAACTATGTATTACCACCTCGGGTCTGACCAACCTATTTTTCTCTCTCAAACTCATAACTCTTTTCTCTCTTTTACAAGCGAATGAACAACTATCTCTCACTGGAAAATAATTGATCAACCTTTTACAATGAACTTTCAACCCCTTTATATACTAGGTCCAATTCCATTGTTACACCAACTCGTGACGTCAGTCACATTGCTATGTCATTATTGCCTAGGCTCTCTTCCCTAATTACCCTACGAATTATAACCCCGCCACCTGACACCTCTACGACCTGACATCTGACACAACTACTCTCTGCCACTTAAATCTCATTAAACCATGCTACTTTTGGTAACTGCTACACGCTATGCCACAGTGCCAGCCTGTACTCCAACCACTCCTATGCGATTGCGTGTGTCAGTCAATAAGCTTACAGCCCTGCTCCGTCCCATCAATCCTTGGTAAACCCAAACTTCCGTCTAGGGCTTACATCTTCTAGACTTGCCATTACCCCGACCTACCTCCTCGGGCTTACATCTTCTAGACTTGCCATTACCCCGACCTACCTCCTCGGGCCTGTAAATTGAGATGATCGACTGCAATGATCGATCTGTCCCACCAGGTCGGGTTGGTGCTGAGACCTTTACTCCCCTCATATTCCCTTAACATCTTTCCACATCGGGTCGGTCATCAAGTGCAAACTAATTCTGATCTTCTTGTCTGGTCGGATACCTATGCTTCTTGGGTCCGAGCCCATTGTTTGGGAAGTGGAAATCTCTTCTATACCCTTCTTCCTACTTCATCTCTTTTCGGGTCAGGAAATTACCATCAACACTTAATATTAGATGTTAATTCATAATAACAACTCTAAAAGGTTTGCTCAAGTCTACTCTTAAAATACATATGCAAATTAAAATGTGAAAAACTCTATTCTAAAAGACTTGACCTACACGAGTGAAATGCAAAGACGTCATGAACTGTTTTATTTCTCCAATCATTTAACTTTACACCACAATTTGATGGTCTCAAATAAAATGAAGAACCACTCATATTACACACTTGCCATTAAAAGAATCCTCTGATTGGACACCATCCATAAACCATAATCCATTTTCATTTATTAAAATTCAACAACGGGGAAAGTCTGCTGGAGGATGAGGCAATGTCTCCAGCACTCCTATTCCATTCTTCACTATCAGCACTGTACCTAATCCCCATGACTGGTGGACATCAAAGTGACAATGCATAAACCAAACTCCTGCATTAAAAATATTAAAACAAAACCAAGTCAATACATTACTTTTTTTTTTAATTATTTTTTTATAAGGTATTAAAAAAAAAAAAGTGATGATATACTCACCAACACTCTCACTCACAAAAATCCCAACCCCTCATTGTAGTTATAGTGAACTACTACCGTGAGAGGGTTGGGTTTTTTGTGAGTGAGAGGGTTGGTTTGTTTATCATTTTTATAAAAAAAAAGTTACCTGGATTGTCAGCATGGAAACGAATTGCAGCCCATCCGCCGACCGGAACTCCGATTGTGTTCATATAAGGAGGATCAACCAGATTGAAACTTGCCGTTTGAGGGTTATAGTTCCCGGTACCGTACCCGACAACATAGAAGCTATAGCCATGGAGATGAATTGGGTGATTTTCTGTTGTGATAGTTCCAGTATCTTGCAAAATCATTTGCACTCTGGTTCCAAATTCAAGGACTTTGGTCCTTGTCCCATTCATGGAATTTGTGTCATTAGGGATGTTGTTTGGTGCCCCATTGACAAAGTCATAGAACTTCAAGGGCGCCCCAGGAAAATCTTCAGTGAAAAAACCATCAATCTTCTTATAATAAGCTTCTAAAACTGAAACATTAGGCTTAATAAAACTAAAATTGTTCATTGAAGCTGCCATAACCCCATTATTAATCCCTTGGCAGTTTTGTCTAGGGTTCTTTGACCGGCACTTTTGGACGTTCAATCCAATCGTGACAAAAAGATTAGCATCGATTTCTTTTGGAACTGGAACAGGAATAAGGCTTCTTAATCCGTCCATGACAGTTTTAACAGCAAGATTATCGTTAAATCTTGGTAACATAGCTGGTAATGATAGACTATTAGGCTGAGCACCTAAGTATTGGAAGTAAGCAATTGCTGATATGTTTTGAAATGGGACACCTTGTGCTGACATATAAGGTCCCATGGCCATTGAATATTTTCCTATTGGCTGATCAGCTGTGACGAGTACATTCATTGTCTGTCCTGGTCCTAACATCACACGATTCGTGGTGAATGGCTTTGTGTACTCAGCATCAGCTTCAACGACTGTTAATTTGTGATTAGCAATCGTGAAGAAGTTCTCCATGTTTAAGCCTGCGTTTATTAGCCTTAATAGATATGTCTTCCCCGGAACAACATCAATCTTGTACAAATCTGAAACAATAATCATAAATTAATATAAGATGAATAAACGATCCAAAAATAATTAAAAGTCAATATATTACCATTAGCGGAGCAGTTGTAGTTGGGGCCAGGGTGGCCGTTGATTGTATAAGCGTTAGACGGAGGAGGAGCTCCTCCGCTGGCTAGAACTTGTCGTTCAAGTTGTACCACGTCTTGCAGCCAATATTCCCCTAACATATTTCAAAGTAAAACCAAATATTTAAGCCAAGCTTGAAGCTTGAAGCTTGAACTTACATTTATTTAACTAATATATAAATCTATTACCTAGGATAAGGATATGCTCTTCATGGGGATGCTTAAAAGGGTAAGGGACTCCGGTCTTGGGATACACAACAAGGGCACCATAAACTGTGGCTCTAAGCCAAGAAACATGAGCATGCCAAAAAAATGTGCCCTTTTGTTGAAACATTGTGAACTCGTAGGTGAAAGTCTGTCCAGGCTGAATTGGACACTGTGTGATATAAGCCGGTCCATCAAACCAGCAGGATAGTCTCTGCCTCACACCATGCCTGGAAAAATAATAACGTATATGAAATGAAGATGGTTATATCAATACATAGCTTTGTTTCTTGAATTGGATTGTGAAAATTTACCAGTGAATTGTAGCATTGTAAGGTGATTGATTGGTGACTTTGACGATGATTCTATCATCTTCTTGTGCATAAACTACAGGGCCTGGAAACATGTTGTTGACTGTCACGATATCTTTGCTGTTACACAGTTTGTTAACTCTCATGCTTTGTATCTATTCAATAAGTGAAACTTCCATTAGCATAAGATTATATAATGAGATTAGCATACATGATACATGCATAATGCATATATTAATTTAGAGAGAGTTATTAAAAGAGACCTTGAATTCGTAAAACCTCGTTGATCCCCCTCGAGGCCAGGCTGCCATAACATGCACAGTATAGACAGAGAATAGTAATAAGCTTAGCCATAGAATCAATGAAGTGGTGAAGCTAGCCATATATATTCTTGAGAGAAATAGCTAAAGTTGAAGCGTGGAATGAAGTTGAGAGGAGGGCTTTTTAATAGGGAAGTACAAGTGAGAATAATATTTACTTATGTGAAAATAATAATTGGGTATAATTAATTTTATAATATTAAATTTTATTATTATGTATGTATGTATGTACCCAATAATTATTTTATCATAAATTTAATAATAAAATGTAAAAAAATCATTTCTTTTAATTTTATTAATAATATTATTTATTTATTCATTTTAAAGATTGAAACCAGGGAAAGAGAGAAAGGCTTGCCGTGCTAGTTGTATTGTATCTGTCAGCTTTCATGATTCCTCTAACATGGTTTTGTGATAATAAGGTGTCGAGGGAGTTATTATATTATGTGACCCAATATGGGGAGGTTTAGCCTTCTCTTTCTGTCTTTCAAACAAAAAAGAAAAGATTTAATTTTCTTTTTATGCATGATATGTCAGCAATTTTGCTGTGAAATCATGTCTTTTGACTGAGCAAAACAAGCGCGCTCGCTCGCTCGCGCATATACATACATATATGCACACACCTGCTTCTAAACTCACTGTGACAGGCAAAGCAAGCCTACGCTACCGAGTACTGACCACAGAAGCGAGTGGTTGAAATGTTTAGCAAAAGCAATTGAAAGAGAAGCTAAAATGAGAACAACACAAATCCATTTTTTTGGTTTGCAGTACTAAATCAAATACAGTAAAGGTGGGTTTGTCTGTTGTGCTTTTTTCAGACATCTTCTTTTTTTCTCAATCATACGCTAAGTTGGTGCACGCCTTCCAATTCTGCCACTGTAGACACCGGGGGAAACTATCCACCATGAAACTTCCAAAGATTTATTAACCTATAGAGGCTATAAAATTATTTTAATAATATTTTAAAAAATATTTTAATAATATTTAAATTTATACTGAAGTAATTTTATATAATAAAATAAGAGTATTTTAGACAATTTAACTAGTTTTATAATCTCTACTCTCAAAAATATTTTTAACAAATAAAAAACATACCAAACAATCACTAATTCTTAAATCTCTTTCTATCTTTCCTCCTTCGTAATTATAAATTAAACCATAATGTCTTTTTAAAAATCTTTAGAATGCTAAATTCACTACAATAATACGGACTTTTAGCATCGTCAAAATTCGACGCTAAAAGAGGAAAAATTCGATACCAAATATTTTGGCGTCGAAATATGGCGACACAAAACATGGACGCCGAAGGTTCATCGTCGAACATTTTTAGCTTCGCAGAAGATTTATCGATGCTAAATATTACACTTTGGGTCGTTGTTTGTTGTCGTTGAAACCGATATATGGCGAAAAAGAAAGTGGACTTTTAGCGTCGCCAATATAACTATGCTAAATATCGTAACTTTTAGCGTCGCTTTACTGGTGTCGTTGAAGGTGAATAACTAATGGCGTCGATATTGTGCTATCGACGCTAAATTTATTTAAAAATCTTTAAAATATATATGTAATTACTGATAATTATATATATATATTAATAATATTTTATTTTTTAAATTTAAAAAAAAAATTGAGAATATATATATATATATATATAATAAATATTTTATATTACATAAGAAAGTTTTATCACATTAAATAAATAAAAAAATCATGCAAGACGATTGGTAGAGGTCGGTGATGCATCTTTCGGGCTTGGAGGAACTGTGGAGGTCGATCTTGCAGCACTGTCTTGAGCGAGCGATCTACCCACAAGTGCCCGCAAGCTCGCCATTTCCCGATTGTGCTCCTCTTTCTACCTCTTCATCTCGGCATTCTGCATCTACAGCTAGTCTTGTGACAACTTCATGTAATACCCTGGTTCAGAATCATGAGTATTTAATATCATTCTAGGTTCAAGTTCACAAACATTTACCTTCAGTTGCCTTTATTTATGCATTGAGACCGGTATACCGATTACAATATCAACATACCAGTGGTCTTGAATACTCAAGATAGCCACCGAAACCGACATATCAGTGGCACTGCATCATGACATGCATTCTAGAGCTGACATGCTTCATACAGGTCTCCATATCGATCATTAAATCGGTCTCAAACATTCTGGAGTCTTCTAAATTTTACTTCTGGAATCGGTATATCGGCTATGAGACCGGCATACCGGTCATGACTGGGTTTATATATACCCATCTTCTTCATTTTTCTTCTCTATTGGTTCCACCCCGAATTTTTGCCTCAAAACAAGCCTAAAGCTTGATTTTCATGCATTTCCATGCATCAAATGAAGCAAGTAAGTTCCCTAACTTTCATTTTACCATTTGTTTTGCATTCTGTCATGGATTTGTCATGCTAGGGTTTGTGATCCATGTTCATATTTCATGATTTTTCATGATTAGAAAGTTAATCATGTTTAGATAGGTGTTTAATAACATGATTCATGGATGGTTTAAGTTGAATCACATTATATGCCATGGGTAGAGTAAAACCTAGAAATTGAGGGTTTTTATCATGTCATGAATTTGGGGATTTTGAAATTGATTTTCATGTTATAAACTTGTAATAAGCCAATTCATATTATTATGATAGTTTGTAATGCATGATTTTGGGGTACCATGTAGTTAGGTATGTTATGGGAATTTAGCTGCGAGCTATCCCTTTATGTTGTATTGGATGTAATCAAATGTCAGGCTGTCATCACAACGTGGTGCTCGTTCCTAGATATATTGTGCATTTGTCAATATTCATACGCAAGTTTATGATTATATGTTCGAGTATGCTAACCGTACTCGAACACATGATAGATTCCACACAATAGGATCCTTGTGGCTCTATTCAAGTGCATATGCATTAGGACATTGGTGTTGTGAGTAAATACTTTCATATTTATATCTTCATGTTATTTCCATTGTGATATATTTTATTTACGACGTACTTATTATGATGTACGAAGCGTGATCCATGATAAATATAAGTTACATCTTCAGTTCTACAAGTTATATTTTATGCTTACTGACACGCTCAAAAGATGGTTCTTTATCGAAGTAATAAAATAACCCAGTAAGTCTGGGCTCGATCTACAGAGAAGAGATTTAGCAAAATAGAATAATGAGCAGTGCAAAAAAGAAAAGTTTGATTTGTTGAAGTAGTTGGAGACTTTTATGTTAAAATGCAATAATAAAATGAAATGTTGGGGGTTAGGGGATCCACTTTTAATCTTTCAAACTTGGAAATCTCGCTTTATTATAATTTATAAATTGCCATTATTACCCACTTAATTTATTTCAGGAATTAATTATGCCAAAAATATATAAAACCTCCCGTAAAGATGGTGTTTATTTCTGTCTATAACAAGTTCAGTTAGGTACTCAGTTATGCCAAAACATATAACACCAGCCATATAGGCAGTAAACAAATAAAACAAGCCATAAAGGCAGTAGCCAAAATAAAACCAGCCATAAAGGCAGTAGCTAAATTAAAACCAGCCATAAAGACGGTAGCCAATTTTGTCAATAATTAATTTAGATCTAAATCAAGTTTTAATCTTTAGATTTCAATTTATTTATTATAATAGAAGTGAGATTAATTTAAGTTTTCATTATAAAAGCTTCATCATTACCCCAGCAGAAAGAAACTAGCTACTCATTATGTAATTAACAATACTCGTGATTTTATTACTGAAAGGAAAAGACTTTACAGAAAGCTTTAAATAAATAAACACACAAGATACTCTCTTTCCAAAAATCTATAGAGAAATCAGAAAGAAAGCATGAAAATTTTCCTTCTGAAGCTCGCAATTTATAGGTTGTGAAAGGTCAGCGCGTCGCGACTCCAAGGATGTGCGCGTCGCACCGTGCATGCCAACTAGGGGACACACGTTGAAGCGTAGCGCGTCGCGACTCCAAAGTTCTTTATGTCGTGACGCGTGGAGTGGTGCATGCGGTGTCTTCGTCTAATTGGGCGCGACGCGATGCTAAGACCATACGTGTCGCGACGCGCCAGCTATTTTTTCTATTTTTGGCCTTTTTCCAAATCTGGCTTTTTCGGTCGAGCTTCCGAGAAGTATTTTATCTACCAAATAATAAAAATACCTAATAAAAATATATAAAATATAACTTAAAATATTATTTCACAGATGTGCTAAGTTAAGGGGATTAGTGAAACTACAAGTGTAAAAATAATTGATTTTTCGTATAATAAATATGCACTTTTTAGTGTTCATCACATCCCTCAACCAACTTATTACTAGTCCCTATTAATTCAAGCAAAATCTAAAAGCAAAATCCTTATCCAAGTTAAAAATTATTTTCTTTCTTCCTAAATGATCAAATAAATAAATTCTTCTGTACGTTTTACCCTTCTTCCATATACTCATAAAATAAAGTATTCATCAATTGATTGTGCCCACAATATTCAACAGTATTTGTTGAAAAGAGAGAAATATTTTTGCCCTAAAATTACGTTAGAGTTTACACCTTTTGGCAATGAAAGTTTATTTATAAATATAAAAAATAGTGGGATTTTTTTAATAAAACAACTTTAATCCTTATAACAAGCTTTGGGCCAGTGACTCCCAAGCCAGTTGGTTTTAGGGCACTAAGTGTTTAAGACACCCATGCGGACTTAATTGCTTGGATCTCAAATATTAAAATGGTGTCCAATTTTATTAAGCTTTCTTTTTAACCCTTGTAACGAGCTTTGAGCCAGTAACTCCCAGACCAGTTGGCTTTAGGGCATTAAGTGTTAAACACCCATGCGGGCTTAATTTCTCGAGTTAGAGAGGCTACGAAATTGAACTTATCTACACATAAACTCAAGCCTTACCGTTTTACGCGAACAATCAATGCTTACTGAGGCAAGATGTCCGGTTACTAAGTAAAATCTTTATCATTTTTTTTATATTAAACAAAATCAAGCCCTACTATTTTACGCGAACAATCAATTGTTGTTAAGGTAAGATGTTCGATTACTAAGTAAAAACATGATTTGATTTTCTCTTTATATATATATATATATATATATATATATATTACACAAATTTCACTGCCTTTAGGTGTTACCTCCAACAAACTAGAGAACTGAATATTACAAAATTTTCACTTATTATCCATGATCATGTGTTACCATGTTGTTGATAATATCTGTCAGATGAGCATATAAAGATCAAATTTAATCAATATTATGGAGAATTCACAAATTTAAATGATTCAAAAAGAAAGGAATAATAAATAACTTGTTACGGAAATTATTTTTGAGATGCGTCTCAGGAGCGAAAACTCCTTACACAGGCACCTCTGAAAAGCAATTCCACTTGGTTTAGAAAATAATTTGTTATTAGTTTGTGTGTATATAAATGTGTATATATTCTTACACATAAAATAACAATAAAGGAAAAAATATTTTTTTTTTTGAAAAATAATAACAAAACATAAAAGTAATCTAGCTCTCCCCCAACCAAAATGAGACATTGTCCTCAATGTTTAAAGGAAATAGAAGTAGAGTTTAGAAGATATCATTTGATTAGTGTGGAAATGATAATTGCATCTACGACTAAAGATTACAGATTAAGATCCAAGTTTACTCTGTGTTTTTTACCACGATTGTTACCGGTCGAGTTCAATTTGGAAAGAATAAGGTCGATTTTTGGTTCATAATCTAAGAGTTGGTCAATTAAATCATCATTTTTCTTACAGTTAGGAGGATATCTCTTACTGGTTTTGAAATAAACCCATTTCTTTTTGTATTTTCAAGAAATATAAAAAGAAAATCGAAAAATCCATTAACATTAAACAGCCCAATGGGTTTTTGGTGAATATTCAAGTTGGCCCATGACGCAACTGTGAATATTTCTTCCATCGTGCTCAGCTTACTGGTAAAGCAATAAAAGCGTTAGCATGATTGATCATTTCAGTGAGTCTTTCAGACATACTTGGGATAATACATTCTTCTCTATTTGATTTTCCGATGATATTATCCTTTGTCAAGGTGTAAGACATAGAAATCGGCGACGCTGTCCCGGGCTCGCGGCCCGGTCGGCAGTACGGAGTAGCCCGCGAGGGACTAAACCGGAGAAATAAAATGGAGTCGCCACCCAATGTGAACTGGGAAATGATTTAAGGCCGCACTCACCCCTCGCAAGGGAAGACCTCAAACCGTTGGGTTCGGAATGGTCCCTTACTTATGTCACTTGTAATGAACGGATTCATGCAATAATATAACCAAGTCTACGCAACATACACACGCAAGAATAACCTATATCTAAGTTTGCATGCATAGAAGTAAGTGAAATAAAGGCAAGCACACAATCTCATGAACACATTAAGTAGATAAATGCGGAAATATAAATAAATGATAACAGTAAAAGTGTCAATAATGAAATGATATGATTAATTATGTAATGCAAAAGAAATGACCAAAGAAGCAAACATGCATGAAATGGGATGAAAAGAAATATGTTCACTGTATGGACGTTCGTGTAGCGTTCGAAAATGAGTTCGAACGGTAAACAGAATACATGCGTTCGTGTAACGTTCGGAAACGCGTTCGAACGATAAGGAGACAAAATGTTCACTTTCGTATAGCGTCCGAGAACGCGTTCGAACATGACAAGACCTGATGCATGGTAAAACAGAATGCATGCGCGTTCGAGTAGCATTTGTAAACGTGTTCGAACGGAAATAATACAGAATGCATACGTTCGTGTAGCGTTCGGAAATGCGTTCGAACGGGATTACCAAAGTGGTATCCGAAATGACACAAACACATACGTGAATAAACAAATACATAATATAGGACCTCGTATACCCGATTGAACACATTTCACATTCAATCGAGTGCACTTCGTCCGGCGCGGCAAAACATCGTGGTAAAGGTAGCCTTTGGGTATTTCCCTCGAATAGAGGACCTTTAATCCACCTTAGTTAGCCCATGCGCATTAAATTATCAATGCATGAATAAAAAAATAAATAATATAGGACCTTGTATGCCCGATTGAACATATTTCACATTCAATCGAGTATACCTCGTCCGGCGCGGTAAAACATCGTGGTAAAGGTAGCCTTTAGGCATTTCCCTCGAATATAGGACCTTTAATGCACCCTAGTTAGCCCATGCGCACTAGAATGTAGTGCATGTGTAAATAATGCGATGATATGCAAATGGCAAATGAAATAATAAAAGGCGCGGCAAAATATCGTGGTAAAGGTAGACTTCAGGCATTTCCCCCAAATAGAGGACCTTTAATCCACCCTAGTTAGCCCATGCGCATTAAATGACCAATGCATGACTAAAGAAACAACACATCGAAAATAAATAGCGGAACAAAATTAAATACCAAAATGTAACACGTGCTTGAAAGTCTTTCAAGCGGTACGTGGAGTTGTATCCCAAGTACAGACTGCACTACCGTTCATTCGAATTTGGCTATGGAATTTACGTCTGGGTTTCCATCCGATATACCACAAGAGATAACACGCAATCATCAACTCAATGTATCCATGGAATATGACAATGCAAGTGATGAAACAACAATAAATAACAGAAACGATAAATAGTAAGCTAAATGCTAAATATTAAAGGAAAATAAATGACTGAAAATAAATGCGGAATAGTAAAGCAATATGACCAATAGTTTGGCCATTTTTTAATGTAGGACTTCGCATGCCCGGTTGGACGTATTCCACGTCCAACCAAGCATGCCGTGTCCGAGATAATAAAATAAAATATAACAAATGGGGCCCTCAGGTCTTACCTTTTAAGTCACTTCTCGGGAGTGCGTTGGGACATCGCCGGAAGGGTTAATGCTCCGTTATTTTTCTGGTTTGCCGCTGTTTTGGATCGCCATTTCCGCTGTTTTCTTCACTATTTTTCTACTATTTTCTTCACTGTTTTCTGCCGTTTTGCTCACTGTTTTGGGTTACTTTTGCTGCTTTTTTCTCTGTTATTTTTTGGGCTGATTTGGGGATTGTTTTGCGGTATTTTGGGGCTGATTTGGGGACTATTTTGCGATGGTTTAGGGGCTGATTTGGGGACTATTTTTTGGTGGTTTAGAGGGTGATTTTGGGACTGTTTTGCGTGGTTGTTTTAGGATCGGTTTCAGGTGTTTGCAAAGGATGTTTTCTGTTCGGTTGGTTGCTGGTTGTGTGGTCGTAGGTGGCTTGTTGTCAACGTGAGTGGGTTGTTTCACGTATGCATGGGTTGTGATGAGTTAGGACTTAGTTATGATCTTTGGTGTTTCTTGTTTACGTGACTTTATAAGGAGTCATTGCTGAGTGTGGGCTTTGGGTTTGATCGTTGCTGCTTGTTTGGCCGTGAAGGCCTGCTGTGCTGTTGAGTGTTTTGAAGTCGTGTGGTTGTGAGGTGCGACGTGAAGGTTTGAGTGGTCTTGTTGATTTGTTAAGAGTTATTGTTTGGTTACTGGCAGGTATTGTTTGTTCGGCTATTGAGGGTGGGTTTTCAGGCCTTTATTTGTTCGGCTTTAGGGTTTTTGCTATTTTGTTTACTGATTTGTTTTAGATGAGAGAGAGAGAGTTTTTGAGGGTTCCTTCTTATTTTGGCCGTGTGTATCAGGGAAGAGAACAGTCTGTGATGGTCAGGGAGGGCTTTTCATTTTTTCGTGGTTTGTAAATAAAGTGAGAGAGCGTGAGAGATTAGAGAGGGAGGGGGAGCCGTGAAGGAGAGAGTCTAAGGAGGGATTAGGGTTGGTTTAGGTCTCTTTTTATAATGGTGAGCTAGGGTTTCTAGGTAAGGAATGAAATCATGCCAATAAGGGAGGTGATTGGATTTGATTTATTTAGTTTAGTAAGGGGGATTTGCTTAATTTAATTTAATTTGTGACATGTGTTTTAAATGTTTTTTTTTAATTATTTTTGGATTGGGATTGGTGGGCTAAATGGGCTTTGGACGGGCTTGGGCGTGTGGCTAGCAGTAAAACAGAAATACTGATGGTCGTTCGAACGCATATTCGGACGCTACACGAACGCCCGCAATTTGTTATCCATTCGAACATGTTTCCGAACGCGACACGAACGCAAACGCAGTGAACATGTGAATTAAATATGATGACGTACTTATCTTGAATTTCCCCTTCCGACGTCCGTTTCCCGCAACTTCCGTAACTTATCGGGTAGTGCCTCCGACCGAGGCTCATCATCGGGCTCATGCAAAAATACAAGTGTCTACATAAAGGTTTTGGAATGATCCTCAAAACCTGACTGTCACCTTCTTATACAGCCTTTGAAACACACCTTATCAATCCAATATTGCCACCGCGATATACTAAGTGCATATTTCTTACTTCCATAACTCTACCCAATTCTTTAGCAGCCTCAACAAATTCTGGTTTAATTTCATAGCTATTTCCACAGAACACACAGATATTGGCAACTCGTCGTCTTGAAACTATTTTCATGTTTTATATATCTCTTATCTAGCTATATCGAAGAAAGAAGTGACGAGTTGAATTTATAGATCTTGAAAAAGGGTGAGTAATACATGCACTAGTACCTGCAAATGACAATTGTCAGTGAAATAGATCGTGAACAAAAAGGTTAGATCTTGTAGGCAAAAAGTAAAGAACAATAAAGTAAATCAAAACATCAATTGAAATCAAAGCAATAAATATGTACTGGTAGTTGTGATTGTGGCTCACATCTTCCTCTGGTTTTACGTCCAGTAACGGCTTGAATGCCCTTTATGGGTCGGGGCTAGACTTCTCATCCAACTTTCTTATAAATTTGCAAACATGGTCTTTTAAAGTCAGATTTCCGAGACTGTATTGTTGTCTTTCTTTTTGAAATTGTGTATGTAATCTGTGAATCTCATGATGAACATATCCACTAGGATGCGTCTCAAGAGTCAATGATATATCATCAAAAGGCTCATTACTCAGTCCATCTCTAATGAATTGAATTTTATCTTCGCGATTATCAGACAGAATTCCTAAAGAACGACAACGAGTGTTGCACGTGCAACGTGCACATTTATAACAAACACCCAATTGTTTAGCTCTTCATTTTTTAGCATAGGTGCTTTTCCCTAAACCAGACATGTAAGGAATGAATGAGTCAGATGACTCACCTGCCAAGCAAACTCTTGCTTCAATTACCCAACGAATATCACTAGAAATACCATGAATCATAAGAAGTCGGATTCTTTTTGTTCGGGCTTTGTAAATTTTTGTCAGAACATTTTGGGGAAGAGAAGAAAAATATTTGTAGAGGTTTGCGAGAGTTTCTTCCATGCCTTGTTTGTAGGGTATCAGTAATTTTAAGAAACTGAAATAACCGACTTTGAGTCACGGAGTACCGTTATCCGCTGCTTAACAGGGGTGTGAGATTAAAAATAGAAAAGACAAAATGCTGCAAAACTCAAGAGAAAATGAAATTAGAAAAGATATTAAATAGAAAAGAAAAGAAAAGAAAATACATCAATCACAGTACACTGGGTTTGACAGGAAAAAAGATTCTTGAAAATTTGAACACTCCAAAAATGGTTTCAGAGGTTGTCTATTCATTTTAAATATATCACCATCCCTTGGATTCTCAATGTCAATAGTCCCGTATGGATAAACGTGTTTCACAATAAATGGGCCACTCCATTTGGATTTCAATTTTCCAGGAAATAAATGAAGACAATAATTATAAAGCAAAACCTTTTGACCAACTTCAAATGTTTTTCTTGAATTCGGCTATTCTCATATGAATCATTCCTTAACTCTTCAAGTTCATTTAATTGCAATTTACGTTCGTGACTGCATTTTCAAGGTTTGAATTGAATGTTTTAATAGCCCAATATGCTTTTTGCTCAAGTTCTACAGACAAATGACAAGATTTTCCATAAACTAGGCGATATGGTAACATTCCCAAAGACGTTTTGAACGCTGTTCGGTATGCCCAAAATGCATCAGTTAGTCGAAGAAACCAATCTTTACGATTTGGGTTAACCATTTTTTTTAAATTTATTTAATTTCCCTATTCACTAGTTCAACTTGACCATTTGTCTGAGGATGATATGAGGTGGAAACTTTGTGTATGACTCCATATTTCTTCATTAAGGACTCGAAAGGTATGTTACAAAAGTGTTTACCTCCATCACTTATAATGGCCCGAGGTATTCCAAATCAACTTAAAATATTTTCTTTTAAAAATTCGATCACAATGGTGTGATCATTGTTCCGACAAGGAATCGCCTCGACCCATTTTGAGACATAATTGACTGCAACTAAAATATATAAAAATCCAAATAATAATGGAAATGGACCCATGAAATCTATCCCCCAACAATCAAAGATTTCGATGACAAAGATGGGATTTAAAGACATCATGTTTCTTTTTGAAATGGATCCCAACTTTTGACAGTTTTCACAGGTTTTGCAGAAAGTGTGTGTATCTTTCAAAATGATGGGCCAATAAAATCCACACTGCAAGATTTTTACATCGGTTTTCTTAGATGAAAAATGACCTCCACAAGCTTCTAAATGACAAAACTGAATAAAATCACTCATCACATTGTCAGGTATGCATCGTCGGAAAATTTGATCAGGGTAACACTTAAACAGATATGGATCATCCCAGTAGAATCTTTTGACTTCGGTCAAAAAATTTCTCTTGTCTTGCTGGCTCCAGTCTGGAGGTATCTTTCCTGTTGTAATAAAATTGACGATATTAGCATACCAAGACATTGTGTTTTCAGAGAATAAAAACTCATCGGGAAAAGAGTCATTGATATGAGTTGTATCAATTATTGACTCATTTGTGAGTCTCGATAAATGAACTGCAACCACGCTCTCTTCTCATTTCTCATCCTTGATTGTGAGATTGAATTCTTGAAGTAACAAAATCCACCGTATTAATCTTGGCTTTGCATCCTGTTTAGACATCAAATATCTAACAGCAACATGATCCGAATAAAAAATAGTTGAAGAACCAATTAAATATGATCGAAATTTATCCAATGCAAATATTACTACAAGTAGTTCTTTTTCTGTAGTAGTGTAATTCATTTGTGCACTATTTAAAGTTCTACTTACGTAATATATTACATACGGTTTACCTTCCTTTCTCTGTCCTAGCACTGCACCAACTACATAGTCACTGGCATCACACATTAGCTCAAAAGGCAAAGACCAATCAGGGGATTGCATGATAGGGGTAGAAGTTAAAAGGCTGATAATCTTTTCAAATGATTTTTGACATTCTTCTTTCCATTCAAATTTTGCATCTTTTAATAATAGGTTACATAAGGGTCTGGATATGGTACTAAAGTTTTTATAAACCTCCTATAAAATCATGCATGTCCTAAGAAAGAACAGATTTCTATGATTGTTTTTTGTGATGGTAATTTAGAGATTACTTCTATTTTTGCTTTGTCAACCTCAATACCTTTAAACGACACAACGTGTCCTAACACAATTCCCGAAATAGTCATGAAATGGTATTTTTCCCAGTTTAACACAAATCATTTTTCTTCACACCTTTCAAGATATTTTCCAGATTATTCAAGAAATTAACAAATGAATTCCCAAAAACAGTTATATCATCCATAACGACCTCTAAACAGTGTTCAACCATGTCACTAAATATTCTTAACATGCATCGTTGGAATGTTTCAGGTGCATTACAAAGTCCAAAAGGCATTTTCCTAAATGCAAATGTTCCAAATGGGTATGTGAATGTGGTCTTTTCCTGATCTTCTAAAGCAATGAGAATCTGATAATAACCAGAGTAACCATCAAGAAAATAATAATATGGATGTCCAGCTACTCTTTCCAAAATTTGATCATGAAATGGCAAAGGAAAATGATTTTTTCTAGTTGCGTCATTTAATTTCCTATAATCAATGCACATACACCAACTAGATGGAATGCGAGTTGGGATTAATTCTCCTTTATCATTTTTTACAACAGTAATTCCAGTTTTTTTAGTACAACTTGTGTAGGACTTACCCACTTATTATCGGAGATAGGGTAGATAATGTCTACATCAAGAAGTTTAAGGACCTATGTTTTTACTACTTCTTTCATGTGAGGGTTTAATCTTCTTTGGGGTTGACGATATGTCCTAGCATTATCCTCTAAATGTATTCGGTGTGTGAAAATTAATGGATTAAAGTCCATCCAATTGCTAGTTTGTGTTCTTTCAATATATTTAACAACTTACCTTCTTGATCGCTTGTGAGAGAAGAAGAAATTACCACAGGGTAAGTCAGTTTATCTTCTAGAAATGCATATTTCAGTCCTTCTGGCAAAGATTTTTACTCCAAATTGGGCGCTTCTTCATGTATTTCTTCTTTTTCCAGTGTTCCCAGTTCTTCCAAATTTTGTAACTCTCCATCGTCTTCTAGTACCTGTGTAGAGTCAAGTAGAAGATCATTAGTAATATCCGACTCCATTTGCGTACTTGATTCAACAAAATTAGTAGCACAAAATTACATGGGATCAGATAAACTTCCCTAAATATGTTCATCCACAAGTGGTTCAATTAATTCTATGCTTTCATTTTCATTGTCCTCATCATATGGCTGTTTGCACATGTTAAAAAAATTTAGCTCCAATGTCATGTTTCCAAAAGAAAGATTCATGATTCCATTCATGCAGTTAATTAAAGCGTTAGCTGTTGTTAAAAATGGACGACCAAGTATTACAGGGATTGGCTTATAACTGTCTGCTACATGTTGTGTTTCTAAGACAATAAAATCCACAGGATATATGAATTTATCGACTTGTAATAACACATCTTAGACAATTCCTTTTGGTACCATAATTGATCTATCGACAAGTAAAAGATTAGTTGAGGTTGGTTTAATCTCACCGATATTAAGTTGTTGGTAAACTGAAAATGGAAGCAAATTGACACTAGCTCTGAGATCAATCAAAGCATGTTCAATATTATGATTTCCAATAATACAAGAAATAGTTGGACAGCCAGAGTCTTTATATTTTAATGCATTATTGGTTGAGAGAATGGAGCTTACCTGTTCAGCTAGAAAAGCTTTCTTTCTTACCTGATGTTTTCTTTTAAAGGTACACAAGTCTTTCGAAAATTTGGCATAAGACGGTATTTGTAGGATCGCATCTAACAAAGGAATATTGACCTTTATCTGTTTGAATATTTCATAGATTTCTGGGGAATGGTTCAATTTCTTTATTTTTAATGCCTGAGTAAATGGAAGTGCATGTGAAAAACTGTTATTATCGACGACGGGTAATGATTCATCAACCCATTCCATACCCTTTGATTCTGATTTATTCTCAGTTTCACGAGGTTCAAGAATAGGTCTTGTTAGTGTCCTAGACATGCCAATGATCTCTAAACAATGATTTGTGTGTGAATATATCAAGATAAGTTGCGGAAATTACTTACATTGATCGGTTGAAGTTCAAAACTTTTTCCTTGAATGTAGAAGCTCCAAGCTTTCCTTTTTGAATTCCAAACTCAAGGGTAAGTTTCCCTATCACCTTGATTTACTCCTCAAGTGCTAGCTTGCAAGAAATTTTGCAATAAAATTTTCTTTTGGGAGAGAGGAAGTCACGACATTTGAGAAGAAAATAGAAGAGAGAAGATGGTGAATAGTGAAATGTGTGTTGTTGTGTGTGTTTAATAATCCAATTACTATTCCAACTACGTACATCACAAATAGTGACAAGTTGATGTAAGTTGTGGGTCTCACCAATTAAATTCCAAATCTAGTTGGCTTACACAACACACTTTGGGCCCGGGTTCGTTTAATCTGATTAAACAAAATTTCTATCGCTACGTAATTAAATCCAATTTAATTAAATAATAATGCCTAGCAAAATTATTACGAAAGTCGCTTACGAATTAATTCCAAATTAATTCATTCGCTTGAATTAAAATCCAATTTTAATTTCGTATTGAAATCCAATTTCAATTAATATATCCGATATATTATTTTAGCCCAATAAATAAATTAAATAGTAAAATCCAATTTAACTATTAAATTTACTTTGCCGATTAATTTCAAATTAATCGCGTTCTCTCTTCTAGAATAATTTAATCCCAGATAAATTCTTGACGCAATTAATCCGAGATTAATTCTTTCTCTCATAATTAATCCCAGATTAATTCTTGCCGTAATTAATCCCAGATTAATTTTCTCTCTCATAATTAATCCTAGATTAATTCTGTTCGAGTCAAATGTCATCGGTGAATCTTTGGGAAGCGACCCAAGAGATCCCTGGATAAGTTGGCAGTAAATACAATTATCGGACTATCCGAACACGTGCATACCCGTTACCACGTTCTCACCGATTTACAAGACATGGTTGGCTTCTAGCAAAGCACCGTGCCTACCCAATTCTCCAGAAATATTCAACGAGGAATATATAATCTGTATCAGGCGTAGTATACAAAGTATTTACGTAATACGATCTAATATCGGATGTCACATGCTAGGCCTGGGGCTGGAATTGTGTCTGCCCCGTACGAAGCATATATCATATCACTAGTAACTAGTCTCTGTAATCGGATAATCATGACCTAGTCATACTATCCCGATAGCTGCAGCATTTAAGAGTACTAGTTTTGTATCCTTGTGTGATCATCGTCTCCATATGACTGAAGTGATACTTTCATCTTGACATCACACCCAATACACTACGGTTCTAAATAAACCCAGAAGAGGCGTACACAGAACCTGTTAAAGCTCCGGACGACCAAAACCAAAGTATACTGATTGTCGCAAGTATTAGCGATGCAAGTCTCAGGTTAAGACCACATACACCTACCCTTATTCGGATTCCCATAGACACATAGTCTTACTACCAATGAGATTCCGATGGGTCTATCCAGAGCGAAGCTGTTCCCGGTCCAACGGCTAACAGAACTTCCTATCATACTTGCATAAGTATCCAATACTTAAATATATGAGAACTATATCGTTAAGCTTCCATAACGCGCACAAGTGTAATACTAGTCTATTCCGCATTATCGATGTTCAGTCTCGATAATACTATGACTAGGGATATTTAATGATTAAACCTTTCTTGGATTAATAATGTCTCATATCTTATTAATCTGGTACTAATAATATAGACTTTTATCATTTATATCCAAGTAATCCAATTACAAAATGATAAAATAGCAATTTCCTTTGTCACATAGTTAATTTGTACAAAAACACCATGTCTGTTACAAATAGTGATGCTATGGGTCATAATTATCCAACAATCTCCCACTTGGCCTATAGCCAATCACTCAAGTGTCTAACACTTGAACTATGTACGAACGCGTTAACAAACGCCATACGAACGTGAGCATTCTGTTTCATTTCCGTTCGAACGCGTTATCAAACGCCATACGAACGCGAACCTTCTGTTTACCGTTCGAACGCGTTTACGAACGCTACACGAACGCGAACACACTAAACTGAGACATATTCATCACATGCCATGTATAATTGTTTCTTAGGTGATTTTTTTTATGGAACCACACATAGTCATTCTTATCTTTGTGCACATAATAATGAAAAGCATGTTTATTCCATTAGTTGCGTCATTTGCCTTAGTCTTGATTTAACGCATTACGATTCATATACCTATGCCATGATGACTTTGGAGTATTATTTCTTGTGATATATCGGATGGAAACCCAGACATAAATTCTGTAGCCGATTCCGAATGGACGGTAATGCGGTCTGTACTTGGGATACAATTACACGTATCACTTGGAAAAGTGCTCACATGTATGCTTGTGCGGTTATAATGTATGCTTGTGTTTTTCATGAATATGATATGCTGAATGAAGTTGTATGTTCGTTGTTACTTTCAGGCATGTGTTCTTAGATGTGAGATATATGTGAAATGTATGTATAAGTTTTATTTTGTACCCGTGAATTTAGAAGCATGATACTCTTGGAAATAAATGCCACTTAAGCCTGATTAAATTATTACATAAATCCTGTCATTACAAGTGACATAAGTAAGGGACCATTCCGAACCCAACGGTTTGAGGTCTTCCCTTGCGAGGGGTGAGTGCGGCCTTAAATCTCATTTTCCCGGTTCACACCGGGTGGCGACTCCATTATTCTCCGGTTTAGTCCCCCGTGGCTACTCCGTACTCCCGACCGGGCCGCGAGCCCGGGACAGCATGCGTCGCCCAGTTCCTGTGTCCCCACAGTCTGGCGACTCCACTGGGGATAGAGAATCGGCCCCGAAATATTGTCTTGTGATGTTTGGATTTATGTTTTAATTGACCGTGTCTATAGTGGATAAAGTGATGGTTTAATCAATGGCATTTTGAGGCTGGGTAATGGTTTGGTGTCTTCCTTCATTCACTACCTTTCTAGAAGGAAAAGCTGTGAAGGCACCTAGATAGCCATCTACTCGTAGCCTATTGTGATGGACTAATTTGGAGGTCTCGTTGTTTATTCCTGACACCAAGCGATAAGAGCCTAAGAGGCTTGGGTATTTAAGTGAGCCTCGCTCCACCTTCCCTCTGGGGAATCTACAACGGGAAATCCATTTGACAGTCTGTCACACACCATAGCTCATTGGCACGTACCTTAGTGTATAAAAAAGGGTGCGCTCACTTGGTTGCTCGAACCCTTGAGTGGGGAGACCTAGTTGTGGGCCATCCTTCGCCGGTGAGAGCCTTTGTCTATACTCTTGCTAACCCACCCATAGACCGGGTTGGCTAAAGTAACAATTATTTCCTTGAATATGTGCTTGTGGACCATCCTCATTTGGATGCAGTTGGACTATTGTCAGAAATGCGAGCTTGCTGGGCTATTTAAACTGGGGCAAGTTCGCACCTTATGACTATTAGGCCAAAAGCTTCTGAAATGTTGATAGGCCTGTTGGTTTATTCTAAGGTCCCAAGATCAAATCAAGACATGAAAACATGCGTGAACACATCAACGGAGGTAGCGGAATACTCACATTGATCGGTTGAGTCGATTTGAAGACGAATGAAGCCCAAAAACGCACTGCCCTTCACGCCAAACTGCTGGCAGTCCACTGCCCTGCAAAACAGAAATTTGAGTGAAGAAACGGAGCTCCTAGCTTCGTCGGATGGATCCCGTCTCATGGTCGAACCTCCCTACCACCTTCGCAAGACTTGTAAGTGTGCTAGCACTTGATTTTTCACCATGAAAATCACTCTTTGCTTCCCTAAAGTCCACGCCATTTCTGGTTCCAAACCAGTCCAAGAATTTCTTCATTGGGCGTGAGAGAAGAAGAAGAGTTTTGAGAGAGATGAAATTGTGTTAAGTTGAAAAATGATTTACCAAAAATCAATTTATATTTATGCCATAATATTTATTAAATTGATAATAAATTTATGACACAAATCATGCAATGGTTTAGAGTGTCAAACACTCAAACTCCATGCAAGACCATTGAGTGTATTGTACACTATCACCATGCAATGCATTAGAATAAAATAATGCATAAAATGACATGTGTCATGTGGGCCCCACACGTTTCCAAATGAAAATGGGCCCACGTGCACTCACGCGTTCGGGTTCGATATTTCCGAAATACCGAGCTTACGTCGCGACGTTAATTCAATCGAATAATTGCGGCTAGCGAAATTATTATTTACGTCGCTAACGAATTAATTCTAAATTAACTCGTTTGCCCGAATTAAAATCTAATTTTAATTCCGCGTCGAAATCTAATTTCGTATAATATATCGAATATATTAATTTACCGATTAATTCCAAATTAATCGTTATCTCTCTCTAGACGATATTTTATCCTAGATAAAATATCTCCGTAATTAATCCTAGATTAATTTTCTCTCTCTTCTATATAATCCCAGATTATTCAAGAGTGCAAGTTGTGCGTCATCGGTGGATTATCGGGAAGCGACCCATGAGATCCCCGGATAAGTTGGCAGTAAATACGATCGTCGGAGTGCCCGAATCACGTACGTACCAAGTACTACGTTCTACCGATTTACGAGACAAGGTCGACTCCTAGCAAAGCACCAAGTCTTCCCAAGTTCTCCGGACATATTCATCAAAGAATATCTAGATCTGTATCAAGCATAGTATACAATTGTATTGTGCGTATCGGCCCAGTATCGGATAGTCACGTGCTAGGGCTGGGGCTGGATAAGTGTCTGCCCCGTCCGAAACACATATCGGATGTCTGGTAACTAGTCTCTATTAATCGGATATTCATGACCTGGTCATAATATCACGATTGGATGCGCATCACTTAAGAGCACTAATACCGTATCCTGCGTGACATCATCTCCATTATGACTGGAGTGACACTTCCGTCTTGACATCACATCCAATACACTACGATTCTCTGATAAACCCAGAAGTGGTGTACACAGAACCAGTTAAGATCCCCCACCACCAAAACCAAAGTTTACCGATTGTCGTAAGTATTAGCGATGTAAGTCTCAGGTTAAGACTATACACACCTACCTTGATTTCGGCCTCCCATAGACACCTAGTCATAATACCAATGGGATTCCGAAGGGTCTATCCAGAGCGAAGCTGTTTCCCGTACCATCGGTGAAACACGACCTCATATCGCACTTGCACAAGTATCCAATACTTATATATATGAGAACTATGCCGTTGTGCCCTCACAACGCGCACAAGTGCAATACTAGCCTATTCCGCATTATCGATGTCCAGTCTCGATAATACTACGGCTAGGGATATTTAATGATTAATCCTTCGTGGACTGATACTGTCTCATATCATCTCAATCCAGGAACTAATCATAGGGACCTCTTTTCATTTATATGTCTATGGTGATCTAATCACAAAATGAAGAGAGTGCAATTTCCTTGTTACATAGTTAATTTGCTACAACAACACAATGATCTGTGCAAATAGTGACGTTATGGGTCATATTATCCAACAATCTCCCACTTGGCACATAGCCAGTCACTCGAGTGTCCTACACCCGAACTATGTAAGGTTCGCTCAAATTGCTGAGGAAAGGTTTTCGTCAGCGGATTTGTTGTTTGACGCGATTTATACGATCATCACATCGCCACGATGTATGATCCGAACGAATCAGATGATATAGAAGTATATATCTGGATCGTCGATGAGACCTTTAATTCCTTAGCCTGTGCTGACGCCTAGTTCAGCCGCTAACAGAACTATATCTAATCTAATTAGATTTATTATCGATCCAAATGGCTTCTATTGCTGCTTCAGCTGTAGCAATAATCCGCATTTGTTGTTTATTCGGCAACAGTTATCTTGCTCGGAATATTTCCAGCTCAGTTGTTCCGTTATTTAAACTTTATAGTACCATAGTATTTAATTATTTGGAAACTTGCAGCAGTGATCCCAGTCACTTCAAGTTCTCCTTCTCCATAGTAAAAGATAGCATCTTTAGTTCTCAGAGATACTATCATATGTTCTTAACTTCAATCCAGTGACTGTCACTTGGATTGACCTGATTGTGACTCCATATGCTCGAAGCGTATGAGACACCAATACAAGTACATTTTAAATGTACAATTTCCCAGAGAGTGTTAACAACTCCAAATCTATCCCAGTAGATCTTTATTCTCTAATAAAGGTTGTTATCTCCCAGAATTCTACGGAGAATTTCTATTGAAAGCCAAGCTTTCAACAATTGTTTTATGGGAATTTCACTGTCAGTGCGCTCTCCCACTAACCTCCTTATATACACAAGAATTATTTCGTTTTGAGTCAAATCATAAACCATTATGATTATTTCAAAACGACAGTTCCAAGAACCTTATGCTTGCATCAATCCAAACATGGATCGAATAACCCGCAAACCTGGTTTGTCGGTTATACAAAATCGTCAGGATGTTGTAAACATCCTCCAAAAGGTTTCCTTTTCAGGAAAGCGATTTTGATTTGTAACTGACATATTTCATAAATGAAATATACAGTTATCAACAAACATCTTCCAAAATGGATTTACCATGGCAACAGGTAAAAAGGTTGAACCGTTATTAACACAATGTTGATAACGATACCTTTCCGTCAAAACCTTAGGTTTGCACGTTGGTATGTTGCCTTCCATGTATGTCTTCCTTGAAGACGTTTAATGTACCATAGGCACAACGCCTTGTGGTACAACAACTAGTATCCAAACATAGTTGTTACATGGAATCCATTTCGGACTCATGGCACTTTGTCATAACAGGGAGTCGATACCTCGTATCACTTCCTCATAACGTAGTCGGATGGTACATCTCCATAAGATTGACATCTTTATGAGGTTAGATCAGAAACCCATACCCTAGGTTGTTTTCTGACTCTATCCGATCTACTAGTTTCTTGTGTATTTGAAGATTAATGGTATAGTTTCATCATAGATGAACTGTTTGTGTTCCATTACGGACTTCGTGCCTAGAACAGTATCACTCCGATTTTCATCGAGTATCACTATCCTCCCACTTACCACTGCATATCGGTATTCCTCTCAGGAAAACCGCATGGTGAGCAACAATTACATTGTTCTCATGTGGGATTTATAAGTACTATATTTAGGTTTCCCTTAGGATAACTTATATTGGCACTTATCCAATTTGGGTCCTTAGTTTGGTATCATCCAAACGCTATGCCTCGCATACCCAAATTATCAGGAATGAGAAACCTCGTTTCTTCCCTGTTCATATCCTATATGATATCTGTCAAACAGATTTATATGGAATCTTATTCTAAATAAGTTTTGCACTGTTAATACATATCCTGTTGAAGGAAATTGTAGCTTAGAGCGACTCGTGATAAACCTTATCATGTCCAACAAAAATTCGATTTTTGGTTCGGACACACCGTCTAACTAACGTGTCTCGGGAGGAGTCCTCATATGAAAGAATACCGTACTCTTTCATTTACGTATGAAACTTACTGCTTAAGTATTTTCCATTACGGTTTTACCGTGGCGGAATAATACTACAGCCGATCTGTTTGTCTGCTTAAGTTTCCGATCTGTGTTCTTCAAAAGAAACACATAACCACAACATGATGTCACATCCGTTAAGGTCACGAAATATTCATGTTCACATCTAGCCTAGCTAGATATGTGCCCACTTACTTCACCATGAATAGGGCTAACAGATCGGTGGCCCTTTTACTATTACCAAGTAAATAGTATTTTAGGTTTTTAACCTAAAAACTAGATTCGTAGACCTTATTTGAATAGTCAAATCAGTCCTAGTACCCACTCTTAAAAAGTGTGGATATACGAGTCTTCTTTAATTGTCCTAGACAACAATGCCACAAATAAGTCTCTATTGATCAAATCAATTTGAGCTATTTATTTGTCATTTTATATGTTTGAGATTTTATTTATATTCAAAATATAAATTCTGTTATTTACATCCAATGTATTTATCTCAGTATCATCTTTATATAATGAAACACTTTAGTGTTCTAAAATATAAAGGTTTTATCCGCAATGGATTAAACACTGATATAGAGATAATGTCTCTAGTTAAACTAGTTACATTATAACATTTCCTAATTTAAGTACATACCCAAAGGGTAGTTCCTAAACTTAGGTATCTGCGGTCGAAACAGCGACTTTCGTCCCGTTTTCCGATTTACAGAGAAATCTCGGCTTGAAGCCAGTATCCAGCTCACAGCGGATTCTGAACGTCAATACATATATTTTATGTACCACACTAAGTATTTAAAATCTAATTTTAATACTAGTTGTGAACATAACTTTGACAAATATTTTTAAAGTTAGAGCCTCGCCCTTTCTTTAATTCCTTCGTGTCTTCCATATCCAAATGGTAGTCACTTTGAGATATGTCAATTATCCTTTTCAATATTTCACAAACCTTTGGCCAAGCCTTGGGTTTCGGAATATCGAAACGATGTGCACCTTGTGCTACATGCCCAATTGCAAACTTTGACTTTTCCACTCATAGAATAGTCAATTAATTCTCCAAGAATTATTAATTGCAACTTTAATACTTTTAAATCTAAAGATAGATTTATTATAAGTATATTAATTAAGCACTAAAGTCATCATCACATAAATCTTCCAAAGACTTTATGCTCTACTATTTGCTTAATTATGGGCTTAGTCATAATAAGTTATTTTATCAAATAAATTAACCTATTATTAATTCTCAATTGAAAATTAAATCATTTAAAACATTTAATCCAAGGATTATATATTTTAAATATTCAACCTTTCAATTCTATCTTGATTTTAATAGTCCAACTATTTAATCAATTTTAATAGGTACTATTTATTATAATGATTACAATAATCCAATTTATTTAATCAACTATAATTTTAATATTGATTACTATAATCCAATTATAAAATCAACTATCATTTTAATTCAATTATATTGATTACTATAATCCAATTATAAAATCAACTATATATTGAATGAGTTTGTATATAGTCCAACTATATATATAATTTAAAACAACATAAAATATTAGTCCAACTAATACTTTTAATAAATATGACGAGTAAAATAAAATGAGCGTGTTTAGCGAGTATTCGAACGAATGTTGCAAATTCAATACTTGCCTCCCACTATTTTTCGTCGAGTCTCTAACCCTCTGTGGAGTACTCGGGAAACCGTGTTTCCTAGTGGGCTAGGATCCTATTAAATAACACACACCCTGACTTTGGCCAATAAAAAGCTGTATGCTATTTAACTAGGTAGATCTCACAGATCAATTGGATCTCATCCAATTCCTAGATCCGGTTAGGTGGACATCCAAGTCCGAAACATATGTATAATGTCAATGTATCCAATACATTTTCCTAACCATATCCTCCGAATCATCTAGGCCTTGGCTTTGGCCAAAAACAACCTAATGATTCCAGTTAAGCGGGACCCATTGACGAGGAAAGTTTCGTAATCAATGTCATTGGACAAAAAGTGATCTGACTTTGGCCAATAAAAATCACGATTTGGACAAGACACCGATATGCAACAAACTCATGATGATTCAAGTACATCCTTGATTGACAAAGGCCTTGACTTTGGTCAAAAACAAACCAATGCCAACTTCGGATCTTGAACAAGAATCATTCAATGGAAGGATATTTGCTTAATATAGATTGAGGGATTTTCGCCGTGCAAATTGGCTACCAATTTAATTATCTTTGTTAAGGTCTCATCATCATACACCCTTAAACATGCATTCTAAATACATAATAAAGCGAGTATGAAATAAAATAATAATGATATGCGGATGGATACTTAACACATTGATCCTAGATCAAATCTCTCCCTTTCTCACTCAAGCTAGCACTTGTACTACTTCTACCCGTTACACTACACTTCTAAAGAAACCTCATATATATAGAGGGGAATAGGTGAGAAGAGAATACAAAGAGAAAGAAGGTGATAAGGCTGGACACGCAGGTCCAATTTAATAAATCGAATTTATTACAACAATTTCTAAAATTGCCCACCCATCTAATATCCATCCGATATACATTATTCATTCAACACAACCACGTATTCACACACATAAGCATGCTATCAATCAATCTAATCAAATTAATTAATCTGATAATTAAGTGATCATCCAATGTTCAAACAACGATTTGATTTTGTTCGAGTCAAACTCGTTTTTGCGAATAAGTACTCAAAGTACGAATTCATGAATGAATTAATTAAACTACATCATTAAATCTAATTTAACATGTATTTAATACTAATTCACTATTCAATTCAAAATTAAATATTACACTTTTATTTAATAAACCTTTTACGATTTAAATTCCAAATCTAATCGTAACGCGTCTCAAAGACCGATTAACGTCCAACGTCAATTCAATTAAAGTCCAATGGGCTTTTGATTGATTTCTTAAGGCGTGGACTTTTGGTCAACTCGGGTCAAACCGATAACCAAAGTCCAATCCGGGATTTACCCCATAAGCCCATAAATCAATCTTGGCCCATTAGGCCCAATTGAACATTAAAGGTTCATTAGTCGCAATTGGGCTTTATGGTTAAGGTTTTGGGCCCAATTGGATCCAATCCACTTGGCCTAAACCAAACTTGATAAATCAAGCCCAATAGGCCCAATTACAATTTTAAATTCTAATTTCCAAAATTAGGCCCAATTAATTAAATCCAAAAATCCAATTTTCACAATTTAATTATCAAAAGTGCATTATATGATTAATCAACTAAATCAACATTTTTTTAAAACACCAAATTAGTCTTATTAATCATATTCAATTCATTATCACATGTCAAACACACATAATGAAAAATCAAACCCATATTACATGCTTCTAAGTCTCGGCCAAGGAAGGTTATTTTGTCCGATTTGAATTCAATCCGATTAATTACACAATCGACAACGTATTAACTTCCCGAATGATTTCATATACATCCAATGTTCATAAAATCAAAATTACCAAGACATTAAAGGGCATTGTAGATTCGGCCAACATAAGGAATTTAGGGTTTTTGTTCAATTTAAAATTAAATCCAATTCAATCTTAAATTAACATCATCCTACTCTCATTACACTCATCCAATGAATTAACAATGAAAAATTCCAAGAATTCCAATATCATACATATTCGGCCAACACCATCAAATTGGGGAAAATTATTCCAAATCAATTTTCGTCAAATTAGTCCAACCAATATGAATTTAAACATGTTATAAGCATACTAAAACAAGCAATTTATTCAAATCATGCTCAACAAACATTTACCCAAATTTTAAGCCCTGCATTTTTCATGCTTGCAACATTAGCTCTTGATGCCATTGTTGGTTTATTCTAAGGTCCCAAGATCAAATCAAGACATGAAAACATGCGTGAACACATCAACGGAGGTAGCGGAATACTCACATTGATCGGTTGAGTCGATTTGAAGACGAATGAAGCCCAAAAACGCACTGCCCTTCACGCCAAACTGCTGGCAGTCCACTGCCCTGCAAAACAGAAATTTGAGTGAAGAAACGGAGCTCCTAGCTTCGTCGGATGGATCCCGTCTCATGGTCGAACCTCCCTACCACCTTCGCAAGACTTGTAAGTGTGCTAGCACTTGATTTTTCACCATGAAAATCACTCTTTGCTTCCCTAAAGTCCACGCCATTTCTGGTTCCAAACCAGTCCAAGAATTTCTTCATTTGGGCGTGAGAGAAGAAGGAGTTTTGAGAGAGATGAAATTGTGTTAAGTTGAAAAATGATTTACCAAAAATCAATTTATATTTATGCCATAATATTTATTAAATTGATAATAAATTTATGACACAAATCATGCAATGGTTTAGAGTGTCAAACACTCAAACTCCATGCAAGACCATTGAGTGTATTGTACACTATCACCATGCAATGCATTAGAATAAAATAATGCATAAAATGACATGTGTCATGTGGGCCCCAACGTTTCCAAATGAAAATGGGCCCACGTGCACTCACGCGTTCGGGTTCGATATTTCCGAAATACCGAGCTTACGTCGCGACGTTAATTCAATCGAATAATTGCGGCTAGCGAAATTATTATTTACGTCGCTAACGAATTAATTCTAAATTAACTCGTTTGCCCGAATTAAAATCTAATTTTAATTCCGCGTCGAAATCTAATTTCGTATAATATATCGAATATATTAATTTACCGATTAATTCCAAATTAATCGTTATCTCTCTCTAGACGATATTTTATCCTAGATAAAATATCTCCGTAATTAATCCTAGATTAATTTTCTCTCTCTTCTATATAATCCCAGATTATTCAAGAGTGCAAGTTGTGCGTCATCGGTGGATTATCGGGAAGCGACCCATGAGATCCCCGGATAAGTTGGCAGTAAATACGGTCGTCGGAGTGCCCGAATCACGTACGTACCAAGTACTACGTTCTACCGATTTACGAGACAAGGTCGACTCCTAGCAAAGCACCAAGTCTTCCCAAGTTCTCTGGACATATTCATCAAAGAATATCTAGATCTGTATCAAGCGTAGTATACAATTGTATTGTGCGTATCGGCCCAGTATCGGATAGTCACGTGCTAGGGCTGGGGCTGGATAAGTGTCTGCCCCGTCCGAAACACATATCGGATGTCTGGTAACTAGTCTCTATTAATCGGATATTCATGACCTGGTCATAATATCACGATTGGATGCGCATCACTTAAGAGCACTAATACCGTATCCTGCGTGACATCATCTCCATTATGACTGGAGTGACACTTCCGTCTTGACATCACATCCAATAAACTACGATTCTCTGATAAACCCAAAAGTGGTGTACACAGAACCAGTTAAGATCCCCCACCACAAAAACCAAAGTTTACCGATTGTCGTAAGTATTAGCGATGTAAGTCTCAGGTTAAGACTATACACACCTACCTTGATTTCGGCCTCCCATAGACACCTAGTCATAATACCAATGGGATTCCGAAGGGTCTATCCAGAGCGAAGCTGTTTCCCGTACCATCGGTGAAACACGACCTCCTATCGCACTTGCACAAGTATCCAATACTTATATATATGAGAACTATGCCGTTGTGCCCTCACAACGCGCACAAGTGCAATACTAGCCTATTCCGCATTATCGATGTCCAGTCTCGATAATACTACGACTAGGGATATTTAATGATTAATCCTTCGTGGACTGATACTGTCTCATATCATCTCAATCTAGGAACTAATCATAGGGACCTCTTTTCATTTATATGTCTATGGTGATCTAATCACAAAATGAAGAGAGTGCAATTTCCTTGTTACATAGTTAATTTGCTACAACAACACAATGATCTGTGCAAATAGTGACGTTATGGGTCATATTATCCAACAAGGCCATTATGTAGAAATTATTATGTCATGTTTGCATCATCTTTCTTCTATGCTTGTGTTTGGGAACATCGTCGTTTGGATCCATTTGGACCATTTATCATGGGATATGGGCTTGTTGGGCTATTTAAACTGGGACAAGAATGTATTTCATGACTATTGGGCCAAAGGCTTCTAAGTGATTGATGGGCCACTTTGTGATTGTGTTCGGAACGTTACCATTTGGGTTTAGTCGGGCACCTTGTCATGAGATGTGAACTCATTGGGCCATTTAAACTGGGATGGGTTCACTCCTATGACAATTAGCCCGAAAGATTCTAAAATGATAACGGGCCGATTTGTTTGAGATTTATAATTGATTTAGTATGTTATATATGTTACATGCATCTCATGCACCTCATACATACATATATCATGTTAACACCATCTATGTCTCAAAAAGACTTCATAGATACCGTTTGGGTTAGAGAAGGGACAAGACTCACTAAAAGAACAAGTATGAGTGAATCTGATAATGAGGTGTCCCGTATGGATCAGTTAGAGAACGGTCTCGCCAAGATCATTGAACAGTTGCAGGCTTTGACTACTGCTATGGCTGGTATAGCTGGGTCTCGTGCCGGGGTTAATTCTGGGGATGTGAGGCAAGAGGAATCTCCGAACAGATTGGGGGATGATACCCCCGCTTTTGATGATGATATGGCAGAGTATGCAGCAGGCAGAATATCTGGGTCTCAGGAAGAGTTACAGAAACTTCGGGATCAGGTTGAGTCGGTTACCCGCAAGATGAGGGGTAAGAATGAGGATCTGCTGGATTATGACACACTGACTTTCGAGGAACAGTTGCCGGCACAGTTCAAGATGCCTGATATGGCTAAGTTTAACGGGAATGGGGATCCAAGGGTGCATCTCCGACAGTTTGTATCAGTCATGAGTTCAGTTGGCCTGTCTCAGCGCCAAGTACAGAAAATGGTTGGAATGTCGCTCGAGGGAGCTCCCGTAGTGTGGTACCACAGTTTGGAAAAGAAAGTGAAGGAAGATTGGAGGGAGTTGGCTGATGCTTTCCTGAAGCAGTATGTCACTGACTTAGAGATCGATCTGTCACTTCGTGATCTGGAGAATGTTAAGCAGAAAGCGGAAGAGAGTTTTAAGGAGTATGTGGACCGGTGGAGGGGTCAGTTATTGAAAATGCAGACTAGGCCCTCGGAGAAGGACCAGATTAAAATGATCATCAAGGGCACCAAGCCCTCCATTTACAGCAAGTTGAGGAGGATGACCTCCATGATTGCAGACTTTCGGCAGTTGAGGGAAACTGTCATGGATATTGAGGAAGAAGAGGCCGAGAATAGAAAATTCTATGGTCTGAACAGGAGGCCCATTGGGGGAAAATCGGGAGAAAAGCCCGTTTCTGCTGAGATTGCCGCTATCCGGAACCGACAGTTTTCCAACTTAGGAAGCCCCTGTCCAAGGTGCTAGAGAAACTGAAGAGGCAAGGGCTCTTAAAACCCTTGGAAGCCAAACCATTACCCAATCCCCTACCATCACATTATAACCTAAACCTTTATTGTCACTTTCACCAACAAAAGAGCCATGACATTGACAATTGCGCCCGACTCCGCCATGAAATCCAAGACCTGATAGACTCCAAGAAAATATTGACCCAGAGACAGAACATCCTGACACACACAGAAACCCCTTACCCAATTACCGTGCCGTACCACCACCAGCCTATATGATCAATTCTGGCCTCCCAGAAGACCTTGTCCTAAAATCCTTCCACCCTCAAGCCTTTTGCCTTGGAATCTGGGATAGTACTAGTGAAGATGAGGCAGAGCAGGGGAAAAGCTTTTGGCTTGATTTCTCTAGCAGTGATGAGGAAGAAGTAAAGGGAATGACGCGTAGCGGTCGCTTTTACAATGATATGGCAGAAAAGGGTAAGGAAGTTTTGACAGATGGTAGGGAAGTGGTTGAGGCTGCAGAAAATACTGAGAGGGATATAGTGTTGAGGCAATTGAGGAAAACTAGAGCACAAGTGAGTATCTGGGAACTGTTATGTGCTTCTCGAGAGCATAGGCAGGCCATGGTTGAGGCCTTGAGCAAAATTGTGGTACCGGAAGACGCCAACCCTGCAATGTTTGTTGGGTTAGTTCAGAAAGAAGCTTTGCAGATATCTTTTTTCTGAGGATGAACTCCCGCCGGAAGGGAGAAATCATAATAGGCCTCTATTTATCATGGCCGAAGTGAGGGGCAAGAAAAATTCATGTGTGATGGTGGATGATGGTTCGTCCATCAATGTGTGCCCGTTGAAAATTCTGGCAAGATTGGGTATGAAAGCAACAGACTTGGACCCCTCCAGTATGACTATTAAGGCTTATGATGACAGTAAAAGGGGAGTTGAAGGTACTTTTGTGGCTATGGTCAAGGTAGGCCCTATTGAAGATGAAGTCGAGTTTACAGTGCTGGACATCCCAGCCATGTTTACCTTATTGTTGGGAAGACCTTGGTTTCACAAACTTGGAGGGCGTGCCTTCCACTTTGCATCAGATGATCAAGTACCCGTATGGGGGAGAAGGTGTTACTATCCGGGCTGAGGTAGATAATGCTGTGGCTGCCTTGGAGATACAACCTTTCACAAGGTTTCAGGTGTCAGCTACTTTTGAGGAATGGGTGGATCCTAGGGTGGCTAGGATCATGAGAAAAATGAAGTTTGAACCGGGTGAAGGTTCAAAGTTGCCAGATTTCAGAGGACAGACCACTCGGAAGGTTTGGGGTATAAGTCTGATGAAGAAAAGCCAAAGGTCAAGAAAAATCACCTGAAACTGATGGAATGTTTTGTGAGAGCTTCAAGATATCAAGGGGAGCCAGAACCTGTGGAAGTTAATGGGATTGTGGTACCTGGATTTGAGATCTTCCAGGATTTGTTGGGTGAGAAACCACTGATTAAAGAAGCTGTGGAAGCGGAGAATTGGGAAGAAGAGTTGATGAAGTTGGAGAGCCTGACTCTGGGAGAGGATGAAAAGCCTGAGGAAGACCTGATTGCAGAGGAAGAAGTGTCTATAGATGATGAAGACACTTACCTTCCTGATTTGTTTGAATGTACTTCCGCATTATCCAATAATAAAGACATTTCTTTTGCTTACTTATCTGAGTCATTTCCATTTACTTGCACGAATCAAGCATATTTGATATCAGTTCGGCCAGAACTACTGCATTTAACTTGGGTACGCTTGAGAACCCCAAGGAAATTCTGATTGCAAGTGAAGTTACCTCTGAAGAGAGGGAGAAACTAGAAGAAGTGTTGGTCAGATATGCCAAAGTGTTCGCTTGGTCCTATGAGGACATGCCTGGGGTAGACAGAAACATTGCCCAGCACACAATACCAACTTATCCGAACATGAGGCCGGTAAAACAGAAACTCCGACGGATGAGACCAGAATGGGCTGAGAAAGTCAGAGAGGAGGTTAAGAAACAGATAGATGTGGGGTTCCTGGAAGTAGTAAAATATCCAGAGTGGTTGGCTAATATAGTGCCGGTACCAAAGAAAGATGGGAAGGTCAGAATGTGTGTAGACTACAGAGATCTCAACAAAGCTTGTCCGAAAGATGATTTTCCTTTGCCGCATATAGATGTTCTGGTTGATAGCGCGGCTTTATCTGCTATGTATTCATTTGCAGACGGGTTTTCAGGTTACAATCAGGTTCTCATGGCCGAAAAAGATAAACACAATACTGCATTTATTACCGAGTGGGGTACTTATTGTTACAAAGTTATGCCGTTTGGGCTTAAGAATGCGGGGGCTACCTATCAGCGGATGGCCACTACACTTTTCCACGACTTAATGCACAAAGAGATTGAGGTGTATGTGGATGACATGATGGTGAAATCAGAGACAAGAGTTGGGCATATTGAAGCACTGGAAAGGTTCCTTCAGAGAGTTGACAGATATAACCTGCGGCTAAACCCTAAGAAGTGTGTGTTTGGGGTGACATCAGGGAAATTGCTTGGTCATACAGTGGGAATGGGTGGAATAGAGGTAGACTCCGAAAAGATCAAGGCAATCACAGAAATGCCTGCACCGAAGATGGAAAAAGAAGTCAGAGCATTCTTGGGAAAGATTCAGTACATCAGTCGGTTCATTGCCAAGTTGACATCAGTATGTGAGCCTATCTTCAAACTATTGAGAAAAGATCAGCCAGTGAGATGGAATGAACAGTGTCAGACAGCTTTCGACAAGATCAGAGAGTACTTGGTAAAGCCTCCTGTATTGAAGCCTCCGAGACCGGGCAGACCTTTGGTATTGTATTTGGCTATAGAATCAGAAGCACTAGGGGCAATGATGGTACAGGCAGATGAGACAGGGGTAGAACATGCAGTTTACTATATGAGTAAGAAGATGCTCCCGTATGAGGCTCGGTATCAAGAAGTTGAGAAGATCTGTCTTGTAATGGTATGGGCTTCCAGAAAATTGCGGCATTATTTCCAGTCATACAAGATCCAGATAGTGGCCAAGGAAAATCCTCTGAAATATCTTCATTCGATGCCTTCGCTAGTGGGAAAGTTGGGCAGATGGTTGGTATTGCTGACAGAGTTTGACATTGAATATCTCACCTCCAAAGTGATCAAAGGGCGAGCGGTAGCAGAGTTTCTGGCAATGCAACCTGTTGAGGGGGATCAGTATAAGTTTGAATTTCCAGATGAAGAGATCCAAGCAATAACAGTTCAGAGATGGAAGATGTATTTCGACGGAGCAGTGAATTACAAGGGAGCCGGAATTGGGATCGTGATAGTGACCCCCGAGGGAGAGACTTTGCCTTTGGCCAAGAGGTTGACATTCATAGTGACTAATAACATGGCCGAGTATGAAGCATGTGCTTTTGGTTTGACACATTGATAGCCTTGAAGGCCGGGAGTGTTGAGGTCTACGGAGATTCGATGCTGGTAATCCGTCAGTTGCAAGGAGAATGGGAATTGAAAGAGGAACGATTGAAGCCCTATCTTTTCCACCTCAAAGAGTTGGCCCAGGCCATCCCCAATTGTAAGTTTCAGCACTTGCCGCGAGAAGAGAATCAGATGGCAGATGCACTGGCCACACTTGCAGCTACTTGGGAAAATCCAGAAAAGTTAGTGATGAGACCGTTGATACTGACAACATCGAGCAGACCTGTTTATGAGATAGAAAGAATTCTGGGAGTTGAGGTCGACGACGGTAAACCTTGGTATTATGACATTCAGAGGTATCTGGAACATGGTGAACTCCAGGAATGGGCAGGCAGAAAAGACAGAATAGCCATTCAGAAGTTGGCTTCCCAGTATGTGATTTTGAAAGGGGAACTGTACAAGAGGAAGGCAAACGCTATCCAGTTGAAGTGTTTGAGAAAAGAAGAAGCTCAGCATGTAATGGAAGAAATACACGCCGGGGTATGTGGTCCGCACATGAACGGGTTGAATCTGTCCCGCAAGATAGTGAGACAAGGTTTTTATTGGTCAACCATGGAAACAGACTGCGCGAAGATGGTAAAGCATTGTCATGACTGTCAAGCACATGGTAATTTGAATCACGTACCGCACACAGAGTTACATGGGCTGTCAGAGCCGTGGCCTTTCTCAGCATGGGGAATTGATATGATTGGAGAAATTTGACCGAATGCGTCAAATGGGCATCGCTTCATAGTAGTGGCAGTAGATTACTTCTCGAAGTGGGTGGAAGCCGAAACGTTCCGTAATGTTACAGCAAAGCAGATGGCAAAGTTTATAGCTCGGAACCTCATTTTTCGATATGGTATACCGCATCATGTAGTGACAGACAACGGGGTCCAGTTTCAAGGAGAGACGAAGGCAATGTTACAGAGGTATGGGATAGGCCACCACAAGTCATCACCGTACAGGCCGCAGGCAAATGGGGCAGTTGAGGCAGCCAACAAGACTATAAAGACAATTTTAGCCAAGATGATAGAAAATTGCATAGATTGGGCCGAGAAACTACCATATGCTCTGTGGGGGTACAGAACATCAGTAAGGACAGCAACAGGGGCCACACCTTACTCTTTGGTCTATGGAATGGAAGCAGTATTGCCGGTAGAAGTGGAGATACAGTCTATGAGGGTATTAACAGAGGCAGAATTACCGGAACAGGATTGGGCCGCACAGAGGTTTGATCAGTTAGCACTATTGGATGAGAAGAGAACGAAGTCTTTGTATCACATGCAGTTGTATCAGAAGAGACTAGCCCGGGCATTCAACAAGAAAGTACGTCCCACCAAGATCAGAAAGGGTGATTTGGTACTTAAGTAGTCGAGGCCGTCGACGACAGATCCAAGAGAAAAATTCAGACCTAACTGGGAAGGACCTTACATAGTGCAGAAGGTAATGGGAAATGGAGCAGTGAAGCTATCAGATTTGGAGGGGAACGAGTTCACTGAGCCGATCAACGTAGACAGATTAAAGCAATACTTTGCCTGAGGGAGAGAAGACCGAGCAGTCACCACGGGAATTGGCAGAAGACCTAACCCAACGGAATCATAAAATCATTCATGCATACACGTAACATTGCATTCTCTTCGTGTTTGTTTTTTTTCGCAGGTTCGAAGAAAGGAGAAAGCGGCAAGAATGAGCCAAGCAGCGTCAACGTAATTTCAGTCTTGGGGATGAGTCCCGAAGGGGCGAGGCCCATATCATGTCGGCTTGTGGGCGAGGCCCATATCAGCTTGAGGGCGAGGCCCCGTTGTCAGTTGTAGTTGGGTCGAGGTGCCCACTACATCATCAGTTCGAGGGCGAGGTCCCTATTGTCAGCGGTGTTGGGTCGAGGTGCCCAGGGTCGAGGTGCCCCCGTTGTCAGTTGTAGTTACGGGTCGAGGTGCCCAGGGTCGAGGTGCCCACTACATCATCAGTTCGAGGGCGAGGTCCCTATTTTCAGCGGTGTTGGGTCGAGGTGCCCAAGGTCGAGGTGCCCCCGTTGTCAGTTGTAGTTCCGGGTCGAGGTGTCCAGGGTCGAGGTGCCCACTACATCATCAGTTCGAGGGTGAGGTCCATATTGTCAGCAGGTGTTGGGTCGAGATGCCCAGGGTCGAGGTGCCCCCGTTTTCGGTTGCAGTTATTGGGATGCGTCCGAGGATCGAGGTCCACTTGCAGCACCAACTCAGCTCGAGGCATCAGACGAGCCAGGTAAGTGAAAATGCATTGCATAACTTTGATAGGATTGTTCAAAGTCACACACTGCACAAGTCCCATCAAAGTGGGGGCGACTGTAGGCATTGCATTTTTGCATGTGAAACCCGATGATGAGTCTCAGTTGGAGGCACTACCTTTTAGCTAAGGATATTGCGGGAAACGGAGGTCGGAAGGGGAAATTCAGAATAAGTACGTCATCAAGTTTATTTCACAAGCTCACTGTCTTCGTTAGTGCTGCGTTCGTTACTTCGTTCGAACGGCGTCGGTGTTTCTGGTTTTGCTGCTACCTCGCACCCCAGCCCAATTAGCTCCCCAAAGCCATAAAACACATCCCAATTTAATTAAATTAAACATTAAATATTAAATAAAAATATATTAAACCATTTACCAATTAAATAAAACACAAATATAATCATACCTAATGAAGATAAATCAAATATATTAACTTCCTAACTAAACAAATCACATACTAAATAAAAAGATGTCATGCCTAATAAAACCAATCATAACAAATTAAAGATATTGACTTCCTATTCTAGCCAAGATTTGTCCCCCCTCAATCTAATCCTTTCTTTATCCAACACCAAATCAAATCCTCCCTTTAATGCACCAAATCCCTTCCTTGTGAGACAAGGTGAAGCCCTAACCCTTCTCTATATAAACCACACCTCTCCAAGGCATTGGGACTCCTAGTTCACGCCCATCACAAAAAAAAAGAAGAAAAGAATTTCCAACCCCTGGCTCATACACATAATAACAAACAACTCTCTTCACCCCCACTCTCACATTACCGAAAAACACAAGCCCCCAAACACTCTCATATTACCGAAAATACAATAGCCATTCACACCCCCTCCAACCACCAAAACAACTCCTAATCACCACCGAAAATAGCAACCCCCTAAGCCTCCACACATCACCGAAAAATATACCCCCAACGACAGCCCAAACACGCCCCAAACAGCCACTAAATTACCCCCAAACAGCAGCCCCCTCCCACCAAAACTGACCCAAACCAGTCCCTAAATCACGCCCAAACAGCAGTAATTTAACCCCTAAAACAGCAGCAAAACACTTAAAACATTGCCTAAAAATCTTAAAAACAATAACATAAAGAGACTACATTCATAATCCTTAAAATAATCACACACAACTGCACTAAGAACCCACACAAACTTGGAACAGTTCATTGAAACGTCAAAACAGGTGGCCTGAGCAGTGAGCAGCAAAACAGAGGCCGAACAGGAGCAGAACGGAGTTCGAACCGCAAGCAAAACAGCAAAGCAGTGAGCTAGGACGCTAAACCAGTGAACCGGAGAAGTTGAGGAGCTGTACCCTTCCGACGTCCGTGAAACGCAAGCCTGAAAGTTGGCAAAAAGGTTAGACCTGAGGGTATCTTTCACACTCGTTTTTTTGTATTATTTATTAAATATTACTTGCATGATTGTCATGTTGAAATGCATGTTGTGGCCCTTGAGTAGATAAATATGCATGAATTATGAGATGTAGTATGTTGTGGCTGTGGAATAAAATGAGAGACGTGTCAACTCTCGCGGTATATCGGATGGAAACCCGAACATAAATTTCATAGCCGATTCCGAATGGACGGTAATATGATCTGTACTCGGGACACAACTCCACGTACCGCTTGAGTAAACGGAACCCTCTTTTGTTTTGTGTTGCTTTTGTTTATTTTTGGTCACTTGAATTCTGTATGTTGTTTATTTATGCATGATTCAATCGAGCGCATGAGCTTAGTAAATGGAATGAAAGATCCCCTATGGGGAGGGGTTAAAGCCCTTTACCACGATGCTTTGCCGCGCCGGTTGATGTGTGTTCGGTTGGATGCAAGATACGTTCAATCGGGCATACTTAGTTTGATATTATTGTCTTTATCTTTTTATGCATGGTTCAATCAAGCGCATGGGCTTAGTAAGTGGAATGAAAGATCCCTTATGGGGAGGGTTTAAAACCCTTTACGACGATGTTTTGCCGCGCCGGTTGATGTGTGTTCGGATTGGATGTAAGATGTTCAATCGGGCATACTTAGTTTGATATGATTGGCTCTATTTTTGTATGTATGATATGATCGAGCGCATAGGCTTAGTGAGTTAGTCCAAAGGTCCTCTATTTGAGAGACGAAGAGCCTAAAAGGCCACCTTTGTGACACTACTTCACGCGCTGGACGAAGTGTTTGGGTTGAATGTACGTTCAATTGGGCTTACGAAGTCCTACACTTTTATTGTCTTTATTTCATGTGTTGTGATGTGACGCGCATGGGCTTAGTATGTTGGTCTAAAGGTCCTCTCTTTGAGAGACCAAGAGCCCCAAAAGGCCACATTTACGGCAGTACTTCGCCGCGCCCCTTTATTTTGTTGTTTATGTATTGCGTCCCATTTCATGCATCAGGTCTATTCCCGTTCGAACGCGTTTACGAACGCAACTCGAACGCGCATGCATTTTGCCTTATCATGCATCAGGTCTCATTTCCGTTCGAACGCGTTCATGAACGCCATACGAACGTGAGCATTCTGTTTCATTTCCGTTCGAACGCGTTAACAAACGCCATACGAACGTGAGCATTCATTTTCATTTCTGTTCGAACGCGTTATCAAACGCCATACGAACGCGAACCTTCTGTTTACCGTTCGAACGCGTTTACGAACGCTACACGAACGCGAACACACTGAACTGAGACATATTCATCACATGCCATGTATAATTGTTTCTTAGGTGATTTTTTTTATGGAACCACACATAGTCATTCTTATCTTTGTGCACATAATAATGAAAAGCATGTTTATTCCATTAGTTACGTCATTTGCCTTAGTCTTGATTTAACGCATTACGATTCATATACCTATGCCATGATGACTTTGGAGTATTATTTCTTGTGATATATCGGATGGAAACCCAGACATAAATTCCGTAGCCGATTCCGAATGGACGGTAATGCGGTCTGTACTTGGGATACAATTACACGTATCACTTGGAAAAGTGCTCACATGTATGCTTGTGCGGTTATTATGTATGCTTGTGTTTTTCATGAATATGATATGCTGAATGAAGTTGTATGTTCGTTGTTACTTTGAGGTATTTTCAGGCATGTGTTCTTAGATGTGAGATATATGTGAAATGTATGTATAAGTTTTATTTTGTACCCGTGAATTTAGAAGCATGATACTCTTGGAAATAAATGCCACTTAAGCCTGATTAAATTATTACATAAATCCTGTCATTACAAGTGACATAAGTAAGGGACCATTCCGAACCCAACAGTTTGAGGTCTTCCCTTAAGAGGGGTGAGTGCGGCCTTAAATCTCATTTTCCCGGTTCACACCGGGTGGCGACTCCATTATTCTCTGGTTTAGTCCCCCGTGGCTACTCCGTACTCCCGACCGGGCCGCGAGCCCGGGACAGCATGCGTCGCCCAGTTCCTGTGTTGCCACACCAATGATCTCTAAACAATGATTTATGTGTGAATATATCAAGATAAGTTACAGAAATTACTTACATTGATCGGTTGAAGTTCAAAACTTTTTCCTTGAATGTATAAGCTCCAAGCTTTCCTTTTTGAATTCCAAATTCAAGGGTAAGTTTCTCTATCACCTTGATTTACTCCTCAAGTGCTAGCTTTGACCGGCGTAATCACACGCGTATAACCCAAGCACACGTATCGTTCAAGTAGTATAAAAAGTATCGATCCTGTGAGGACTTAAAACCTTTTGTTATCTATTTATGAAGTTAAATATTTACAAGTATCTAATGGATTGATTGTTTGATTGGGTGGTGACTTTAAAATTAAAACAAGTAAATAAATTGCTTGAAAGTAGATTGAAAAAAATTCAAATTTATAAAACTATCCATGGTTGTGAATCCTTCCAATATCATTTTTAAAGATGAAATGGTTATCTTACGGTTGTGTAATATATTGGTTTATTAACCTGGAACACAAAATTATGTAAAAACCTCTTCCGATGGTCAAATACAAGCACCCAGTGTAACCCAACTAATCATATTCCTATGTCAATTAAGTTATCTGAATTTATTAAGATTAAGTTCCAATTATGGCTACCCCCGCCCGACAGGTATATTCTTATCCTGTACGGAAATCTATTAAAGGGTTATCTATCCTCAAGGAAGATTGTGGGCTATTAAGTCTAGGGTCTTAAACCTAAAATCCATTTTCCAAGTTCATTTTAAGTTTACCGAATCAATCTTATTAATGGCCAGCTAACAAGATGCATTAAGACTAAGGCTCAATAAATAAACATTTATATTACCCAAACCGTAATTTAAACCCTTATAAACCGGTGATATTGGACTTCATCACAACCCCAGATAACTGACTTAGTTACGACACATATTTAGGAGTAGTAAAAACTTAAATAAAATAAAAGACATAAAGTAAATTGCTAGAAATTAAATACTGAAAAGTAAATGACAGAAAGTAAATGCTGAAAAGTAAATAGTGAAAATTAAATGCTGAAAATCAATAGGTGGAAAGTAAATGCTGAAAAGGAAATGCCGGAAGGTAAATAAAGTAAAAGTACAATAAAAGAAAATGATGAGGTAAAATGATCCACTTTTATTACTTTTATTTTAGATATCTCCCTTAATATAATATATTAACTTTGCATGATAATTACCAACCAGCCATATAAGCGGTATCCAGATTAAGTCAAATTAATAATTAATTACCAATCGACCAATCTGGCGGTATCCAATTTAGTCAGGTTAAAACCAATTTAAATAATTACAACCCGACCAATATGGCGGTATCCTCGTTAAGTCAGGTTTTAACTAGTTTAAATATTATAATTAAGGGAGATTAATCTAAATATTAGTAATAAAAGTTTTACCTTTTACCCCAGCAAGGGGGAGTTACCTCCTCTTTACTGAAAAGTAAATAAAAGAAAGTATTGTGCGTAAAAGTAAATTGCAGAAAGTAAAGACTGAAAAGTAAAGAAAAGAAAGTGCAAAAGTGGAAATTAATTACTGAAAGCTGTAAATAAACAAATAAGATACAATCTTCTTAGTATTCTTAAGGAATTCCTTGGAAGAAAGTATGAATTTACAAATGAAATGGCTTGGTATTTAGAGGCAAAATTTTACCTCAATCAAATCATCCACCAAATGCTCCACCAAATCCTCCACTAATTGCTCCACTAATTGCTCAACTAATTGCTCCACTAATTGCTCCACTAAATCCATTATTAATTTCTATCATGTTTGGTGGGAGCTTGACTATTTTTATTATTTATTTATTTATTTATTTGCTTTGAAAATAGCTTTAATAATTTCACATAACACACTTACGGATGTTTCATCAATTTCGGTCATGAAATCTTCAGAATTCAAAATTATTTTATTCTTTGAAGTTGTAGATCTTTGAGTCTTCTTTAATCTGGAACTTGAATCAACTCAATCTAATATCGGAGTAAAACGTTATGCCCAACATACGAAAATTGCGTAAAATTAGAATTTCTGAAATTGTACTTCGTTAGAACGCCCTTTCAAGTTTCCAATTTCCAAAATTAATATGTCAAGTCTAATTTTTGCCCTTATTTGACCCACAATTCGTCCTAAATGATTCCATTGAGTCCCAATATTATTTTATCTGTAAAATAAACTAAAACACATCAAAATGTTCATCAAACCCGAGAAACTAAAAAAATATTAAGTAAAGGGGCGGTAAATATTGATATATTTTCCGCTCATCAAGCTTGCAAGAAATTTTACAACAAAATTTCCTTTTGGGAGAGAGTAAGTCACTGCATTTGTGAAGAAAATAGAAGAGATAAGATGGGGAATAGTGAAATATATGTTGTTGTGTGTGTTTAATAATCCAATTACTATTCCAACTACTTACATCACAAATAGTGACAAGTTGATGTAAGTTGTGGGTCCCACCCAATTAAATTCCAAATCTAGTTGGCTTACACAACACACTTTGGGCTCGGGTTCGTTTAATCCGATTAAACAAAATTTTCGTCGCTACGTAATTAAATCCAATTTAATTAAATAATAATGCCTATCAAAATTATTACGAAAGTCGCTAACAAATTAATTCCAAATTAATTCGTTCGCTTGAATTAAAATCCAATTTTAATTCCGTATTGAAATCCAATTTCAATTAATATATCCGATATATTATTTTAGCCCAATAAATAAATTAAATAGTAAAATCCAATTTAAGTATTAAATTTACTTTGCCGATTAATTCCAAATTAATCGCGTTCTCTCTTCTAGACGAATTTAATTCCAGATAAATTCTTGACGCAATTAATCCCAGATTAATTCTTTCTCTCATAATTAATCCCAGATTAATTCTTTCCGTAATTAATCCCATATTAATATTCTCTCTCATAATTAATCCCAGATTAATTCTGTTCGAGTCAAATGTCATCGGTGAATCTTTGGGAAGCGACCCACGAGATCCCTGGATAAGTTGGCAGTAAATACAGTTATCGGACTATCTGAACACGTGCATACCCGGTACCACGTTCTCACCGATTTACAAGACATGATTGGCATCTAGCAAAGCACCGTGCCTACCCAATTCTCCAGAAATATTCAACGAGGAATATATAATCTGTATCAGGTGTAGTATACAAAGTATTTACGTAATACTATCCAATATCAGATGTCACATGCTAAGCCTGGGGCTAGAATTGTGTCTGCCACGTACGAAGCATATATCATATCACTAGCAACTAGTCTCTGTAATCGGATAATCATGACCTAGTCATACTTTCTTGATAGCTGCAGCATTTAAGAGTATTAGTTCTGTATCCCTGTGTGATCATCGTCTCCATATGACTGAAGTAGTACTTCCATCTTGACATCACACCCAATACACTATGATTCTCAATAAACCCAGAAGAGGCGTACACAGAACCTGTTAAAGGTCCGGACAACCAAAACCAAAGTATACTGATTGTCGCAAGTATTAGCGATGCAAGTCTCATGTTAAGACCACATACACCTACCCTAATTCGGATTCTCATAGACACATAGTCATACTACCAATGGGATTCCGAGGGGTCTATCCAGAGCGAAGCTGTTCCCGGTCCAACGGCTAACAGAACCTCATATCACACTTGCATAAGTATCCAATACTTAAATATATGATAACTATATCGTTAAGCTTCCATAACGCGCACAAGTGTAATACTAGTCTATTCCGCATTATCGATGTCCAGTCTCGATAATACTATGACTATGGATATTTAATGATTAAACCTTTCGTGGATTAATATTATCTCATATCTTATTAATCTGGTACTAATCATATGGACTTTTATCATTTATATCCAAGTAATCCAATTGTAAAATGATAAAAGAGTAATTTCCTTCGTCACATAGTTAATTTGTACAAAAACACCATGTCTTTTACAAATAGTGATGCTATGGGTCATAATTGTCCAACAGGTCTGTGGATGTTCTTACCACTGCGAATAGTAATAACAGATTTAACTTGGTCTAAGTGTTGATTTCCAGAACTACTCTCGTGGGGGCTTTGATGACTCTTGGGATTTGACTGTGGTTGTGTAGGAAACTTTCCTTTTTCATTAATGGTCAAAGCATAGGTGATTTTATCAAAAGTTTCTCTCAAATCATTCATCATTTGTGCATTTTGGTTATTGATGGCTTCTTGTTTTTCCATAAATGCATTCAAGTTATCCTCAATGGTTTTCCTAGGTGGTGGGACATTGGGTGCATAACTCTGGGAATTTTGGAAATTCTGGTTAACATGGGGAGGTTGTTGTGAGGATTGTGCCTGGTTATCATTCCTCCAATTGAAGTTTGGATGGTTTCTCCAATCAGAATTATAGGTATGTGAGTATAGGTTTGGATTTGGTCTATTGAATATGTTTATGGAACTGACTTGGTCATGGAGACATTCTTTCAGGGCTGGCAAGGATGGGCAAACTTGTGTGACATGTTCATTTGAACTACAGATTTGACATATAACTTCATGAACTGACTTGACATGATCACTCTTCCCCGCTTCTAACGCCTCAATTTTTTTAGACAGAAATGCATACTTGGCAACAATGTCATGGTTTTCCCTAAGGTTAAACATACCTCCACCAGATGGTTGTAGTTTTACATATGACTCATAGGTACCAATTGTATCGCATTATTGTGTATTCTCTGCTATATGCTCTAGGTAATCTAGTGCATCTTCAGGATCTTTGTCCCTGAACTCATCGTTGCACATCATCTCCACTACTTGTCTACCTTGGGGTGTCTACCTTGGGGTGTTAAACCCTCGTAGAAGTGAGCAACTAGCCTCCATGTTTCAAACCCGTGATGTGGATAAATATTTAACATCTCTTTATACCTCTCCCAACATTGAAAAAGTGTTTCCCCCGACTCTTGTGTGAAGGTTGTGATTCTCCTCTTAAAGGAATTTTTCTACTGTGTAAGTGGAATTAATTGTAACTTATGAAGTATTGACTTATGAAGCTTCAAAGTGACCTTACAAATTAGAAGTTTTGATATTGGTGTTGTGTTTGCGGTTGTCTGCATAGTATTTTGGACCTGATCCTGAAATACTTGGACAATTCTGTAGTTATAGGACAATATTGATATTGCATTTGAGTCATATTGTTGTATAACTTAGGTTATACAAATATGAATGATGCAAGTTAAAGGAAATATTTTGGGTTTGTTAGATAAACTCAATATGTTATAGCGGACTTACTTGTTGTTGCCTACCTCTTGAGTGAAAAGGTCATCTCTTGAGGACCATGTGTATGTGATACATTAGGGGTGTGCATCGGTCGGTTCGGTCGGTTAATCCTTGATTTTTTAACTGAATCGAAATTTTTCGATTAAGTAAATGTGTAACTGATTTAACCATATTATGACACATAACCATTAACCATTATATTTCGGTCGGTTTTGGTTAATTCGGTTATTAACCAGTCCAACAAATATAAATTCATCAACTCAACATTCAACAAAGCAATTTAACACAAATATAAATTCATATTCATCAAATTTAATATTTAACCCAATATTATGATATTTTAGGTTTCATAAATGCCAATAATTTAATACTTTTTGGTTTTAATAATTTATCTAATAATCGGTCTATGAAATTTTATTATTTACTTATTTAGGGTTTTGAAGCATGTATATATTTTGGTTAATCGGTCGGTTCGGTTATACTAATCTCATAAATGTAACCGAACCGAATAACCGAAAAAGTTAAAAATTTTAACCGCAAAAATCGATTTAATCACAATAACTGAACCGTTATAAAAAAATGGGTCGGAACGGTTCGGTTAATCGGTTAAAACCGATTAATGCACACCCCTATGATACATATTTAGATGTGTATATGATATTGTGGATTGGCACTAGAGCAGGTGGGAGAAATTATTAGGTTTGGTGCTTAGAGTGCCAATCTGGATCGTATTCATGTCTGATTCATGAATACGAACAATTTCTTTTTCCATAATATTACTTATTTACGATAATACTTCTTGCTTTTATATACATATTCGATCTAATTACGATTAGATTGAAACTAAATAAGATTTAGTGATATGTATATATTAGACAAAGACCCGATAATATAAAATGTAGTGCGCAGTTACAAAGTAGTTTGTAATTGACATTGGGAAGTGTCACTACGAGAAGTATATTATCAAATAAAGTTCTTAGTCAAGATTTACTAACACGGGTCGGTTAGTAAAATTCGCTGAGACCAGTACACATCGTAGATCGAGACTTGGTCCGATGGTTTATCCCAATAAACCATCAGTTTGGAGAGACTCGTATAGACGTGTAGGTGTTTATAGTGGATAAACACTGAACGACTCACCGAAGATTTCCTAACAGATGGTACACTAACGTCAATAGGAATCTTCTCGGGTCAAGTGAGCATAGTGGTCCTTCGACTTGAGATACCACTGTGGATGTATGAGGTATCCTCCATACTTTGATGGCAGTCACGTCACCGATCTATTTAGATCAGACCTTCACATGTTCGTTGGGTGTGGACTGATCCTCATGATATCATGTGTGTATCAAGATAGGATCCGTCAGTTCTATGTACAGAGCATAGGTGTTCAAGGTGCAATTAGCAATCTGTTAAATCCATGGGCCTGTGGTACACATTAGAAGTAAGTTCTAAGTGTTATTAAGAGATTGCTAATAGAATCATCGACGGGATTATACCTATAGAGATTTGACATTTTTGTCTGTATCTCTAGGATAATCTGAATACCTGTGACGGATGGATTATAAGTATGCAATGACCTCGACCTATATGATTCAGCGAGTTTATCCGTGGTCGTCATAATTTACGGGTGGGTAGATTATGGACACGAAATTAGATTTCGTGACTGATATGCCTGAATCTAGAGAGTCTCACTAATGAAACATACTCGTAGAGCACTAAGGTAACTATTATAAATAATATTGATTATTTATAAATCGTTTAACAGTTAAACGAAAAGATACATGCTTAAAGGTTTATCCGGCCATTTCTTATTTGTATTGAATTAGTACATGATTTTATTAAATACTTATTAATTATTTTTCAAATAAAGTATTTGACACATGTCATAAATATATGTATTATGGAATATTTAAGTAAATATAATACATATATATTTAGATATTTGTTTTAGATAATTATCTAATTATTTAATTGTTAAATAATTATAATTATTTATTACATTTATCTTTATTATGATTATGGTTGGAGGTGGATTAATATGATTGGTTCACTTGTTGAAACTTATTTAATGTTGAAGTGTTCAAATTGAATAAGTAACTTTAACATTTATATTAATATAAAATTTGAAGCAAAAATGATAAAAATACCCCTAGGGATTTCGGCCAAAGCAACCCTAAGTATATAAAGGTTTCTTTCTTTTTAATTTCCTTCATATTCTAAGTTTTCAAAGAATACAAAATCTAAGAAACTTGAGAGGAAAAGTGAAGAAACCAAGAAGAAAATGGAGAAATCTTAGAAATTAGTAAGTAATTTCAACTTTTCTTTAAAGAAAAATATTTCTTTTGTTCTTGGCTACAACATATGTTGTTCTCTTGTTTCTCTACTCTTTTTTTTTTTGTGTTATGAAATTTGGAAGCTTGAGTGAAAGATGTATGCATGTATATAAACAAAGTTTGCTTATTAATGGTTAATAAGCACACTTTTAATCATTAGATGATTTGGTTGCCATTCTAGAGTTTCTTAGCCACTCATAAATGACCTTGAATTGTTCTTGAGATGTTTCATGGTGGTGAGACTAGTTTGGTGCGGTAAGGATTGGATTAAAGTATTGAATTTGTTTAATTTGGTGTAATTTTGTCAATTTGTGGAAATTGTAAAATTAGGATTCATGACCCTCTCGAAATTTGGTAATTTTCATATATGTGTTAATTAATGATGTATATATGATGCATATTAATTTTGGTGTTGATTGGATTTGATCTTGAATGGTTTTGAACCAATTTGGACTAAAGTGTAATTTTTGGAAAGTTGAGGGACCTATTCGGAAATTTGGGAAAAATTGGTTTCTTGAATTTCAAATTGTATTTTCATGTATAAGACATGTATAGATCATTTTAGTAGTGATTTGAAATCACCTAATTATGTATTTGACAAATTAGGACTAAAATGATCAAAATGCAAAGTTCAGGGGCATTTTCGTAATTACTGAAAAATCTGGAAATAATTTTCAGAATTCGGTATTTAATGTATATTTGATGTACAAATCATTTTGGTTGTGATTGGAAATCACCTAAGCTTGTTTTGAACAACTTAGGACTAAAATGATTAAAATGGAAAGTTTTGGGATTGTATGGTAATTTACTGAAATTATGATTTCTAGGCTAAAATTTCTTTTTTTTAGTATTGAGTGATTAATCACCCAAGAAAAATTAAAGAAATGGGAAAATTTGATTTTCCCGCATTCCGCTGCGTAACCCGGGTATTTTGCCCAAAACCCCAACACTAGGATGCGTCTAAAGTAGACCCGGCCAAGGTTCCGGTTCGGAACCGGAACCGAATCGGTTGGAACCTGACGGTTTCGGTTCCAACCGGTTCCGGTTCCGGTTCCGGAACCTGACCGGTTCGGTTAGGGTTCTCACCCTGACCGAACCGGTTGGAACCGCTGGAACTGAAAGTAAAAAAAAATAATAATATTACTTGGAACCATAAGGTTCCACAAGTAAATCTCAATTTTTTTTATTAATAATAATGAGGTTTAATTGCAATACTAAAACATGAATGTCCACACCCTTTTTATAATCAACTCTTGGTTATTGACTTCTTCATAAAAGCGATGTGGGACACAATAGCCAAATAACAAATATCCCACATCGCTTATATAAAGAAAGCACTAGCCAAGAGTTGGCTATAAAAAGGATTCTATGTTAAAAGAATTTTATAAAAAAAGATTCTATAAAAATGATGTGATGGTTTAAAAAAACATTACGATTATAGAATTTTTTTCTATTTTTTAAAATTTATTATTAAAATAATAAAAAAAAACAGGTAACCGAACCGGAACCGACCGGTTCGGTTCCGGTTCGGTTTACGGTTCTGGTTCCACTTAAGTGTGTAACCGGAAACCGGCCGGTTCGGTTCGGTTCCGAACCGGAACCGAACCGCCGGCCGGGTCTAGTCTCAAGAGTCAGTGATATATCATCTAAAGACTTTAATGAGTGGTAAATGTATCACTATTTCCCACTCATTTGACCTAATATTTTGTATAGATTCTTGAGTTTTGTTAATGTTTAGATGTGTTTTATGTTATTTTGTAGATAAATAAAGTTTCAGGACTCTCTGGAGGTGATTTGGGGCCAAAACAGTGAAAAACGGACCAAAATGGTAAAATTGTAATTTTGACGTCGCGTCCGCTAACGTGCGCCGGAACCTGCTAACGTGCACTGGGACACGTGTCACAATCTCAGAAGTTTGATCTTGCTAACGTGCGCCGATCATGCTAACGTGCACCGGACACGTGTCACCATCACGTGCTACCGACAATCCACATCGCCACATCATCGCCAATTCAGCACAATTATTGAGTTAATCATCCAATATGATGTTAGACAATTATGACTCATAGCATCACTATTTGTATAGAACATGGTGTTGTTGTACAAATTAACTATGTGACAAAGAAATTGTTTTTTTTATCATTTGTAATTAGATTACCGGGATATATAAATGATAAAATTCCATATGATTAGTTCCGGATTGATAAGATATGAGACAGTATCAATCCATTAAGGTTTAATCATTAAAACATCCCTAGTCGGAGTATTATCGAGATTGGACATCGATAATGCGGAATATACTAGTATTGCACTTGTGCGTGTTATGAGAGCATAACGACATAGTTCTCATATATTTAAGTATTGGATAATTATGCAAGTGTAATAGGAGGTTGTGTTTACCGATGGTACGGAAACAGCTTCGCTCTGGATAGACCCCTCGGAATCCCATTGGTAGTATGACCGTGTGTCTATGGGAGTCCGAATCAGGGTAGGTGTATTTAGTCTTAACCTGAGACTTGCACCGCTAATACTTGTGGCAATCAATATACTTTGGTTTTGGTAGTCCAGGGCTTTAACTGGTTCTGTGTACGCCTCTTCTGGGTATATTGAGAATTGTAGTGTATTGGGTGTGATGTCAAGATGGAAGTATCACTCCAGTCATAGTGGAGATGATGATCACGTAGGATACGGAGCTGGTGCTCTTATATGCTGCAGCTATCGGGATATTATGACTAGGTCATGTTTATCCGATTATAGAGACTAGTTACCAGAGATCTGATATGTGCTTCGTACGGGACAGACACAGTTCCAGCCCTAGGTCTAGCACGTGACATCCGATACTGGATCGCTATACGCAATACTACGTATACTACGCTTGATATAGATTACATATTCCTTTAAGAATATTTCTGGAGAATTGGGTAGGCACGGTGCTTTGCTAGAAGCCAACCATGTCTTGTAAATCGGTAAAAAACGTAGTACTAGGTACGTACGTATTCGGATAGTCCGACGACCGATTTGACTGCCAACATATCCGGGGATCTCATGGGTCGCATCCTGAAGATTCACCGATGACGTATGACTCGCACATTATTAATCTGGGATTAATAATAGAGAGAGAAAATTAATCTGGGATTAATTACGGAGATATTTTATCTGGGATAAAATACTATTTAAAGAGAGAGAACGATTAATTTGGAATTAATCGATAAAATAATATATTCGATATATTAAATGAAATTAGATTTCGACGAGGAATTAAAATTAAATTTTAATTCGGGCGAACGAGTTAATTTAGAATTAATTCGCTAGCGACATGAATAGTAATTTTGCTAGGCAAAAATTATTTAATTAAATTTGATTTAATTACGTCGCAACGGAAAATTCGTTAATTCGGAATTAGCGAACCCGAGCCCGGGAGTGTTTGCGGGCCCACTCGCATTTTGAATTCAAGTGCGACCCACAAGTCACATCACGCGTCACATCATTAGTCATTCAAGTGATGGATGTCTTGTCACTTTGAGTGATGTGATGTCTAGTCACTTTTGAGTGATGTGAATAGTTGAAAGGCTTTTAAAGCCTTGTACCTTTTTTGGGAAATGGTAATTGACTTTTGGTATTTTGATTTTTGAAATCAAAAACCAAGTACACAACACATTTTTCTTCTCTCTCTCTTCTCCTCTCCAATTCGGCCAAGGGCCAAATTCTCTCAATTTTGCTTCTCTTTGCCGAGAACAACAAGCAAGAACAAGGAAGATTTGTGGCAAATTTTTCTTATGCTAGCACATAAAGAGTCATCCAAAGGTGATAGGGAAACAAACCCTTGAACATGGAATCCATTCCCAAGCTTGGAGCTTGACCGAAAATCAAAGAAGCACAAACAAGGCCATTGCCGAGAGCTTCAAGGAATGGAGCAAAAGTTTTATGTTCAACGCATCGCAAATCCGATCATTGTAAGTATGATTCTGTCATACTTCTTTATTGTATTCACATTGATTTCATTGCTTGAATGATCTTGGGACTATAGTAGAAACCCAACAATGGTATCAGAGCCTTATTTTAGCATGAAATTGATTTAGGGTAAAATTTGGGTAAAATTGATTTGAGCATGTTTGGATGAAATTGATTGTTTGAGTATGCTTGAATGATGATAACATAATGTTATGCATGATCAATTTGATGAAAATTGAATTGGATCAAATTTTCCCCAAAAACTTGGCTTGGCCGAAAGTTAGTGTGCCCTAAATGTCATGGTGATTTTGTTTTTTGAATCATTGGATGAGTTTGAATGACTTGGGAAATGTTGATTTAGGATTTAATTGGATTAAAATCCAAATCGGACATAAATCCCCTAATTGTCGTGACTTAGAAGCATGGAAAATGATTGATTTTTTGATTCAATAATGTTGGACATGTGTTGATGATAATAAGCATGATTAATTAAGTAAATTGGTGTTTTGGAAATGTTGATTTAAGTAATTAATTATGGCTATACACTTTAGATTAATTTAATTGTGAAATTTGGAATTTTGTAATTTAATTAATTGGGCTAAATTTGGAATTGGGCTAATAAAGTTGTATTTGGGCTTAATGGGCTTGGTTGGGCCAAGTTTGGTTTAGGTTAATTGGTTGGATCCAATTGGGCCTAAAACCATATCCATAAAGTCCAAATATAATTAAATGAACCTTTAAAATTTTAATTGGGCCTAAATTGGTTTCTTGGCAAATAAGGGTGATTCCTTAAATGGGCTTTGGTATTTGGGTTTGACCCATATTGACCAAAGTCCATGCCTTAAGAAATTAATTGAAAGCTCATTGGACTTTAATTAAATTGACATTGGATGCTAATTGGGCTTTGAGACCCGTAATGATTAGATTTAGAATCTAAGTCGCAAAAGGCTCATTAATAAAGTGTAATTATTTAATTTGGAATTAATAAAGAATTAGTATTAAATACAAATTAAATTGGATTTAATATTGTAGTTTGATATAATTCGAGAATTCGTACTTTGAATATTTATTCTTAAAATGAGTTTGACTCGCGCAAATCAAATTGTTGTTTGAACATTGGATGGTCATTAATTTCAGATTAATTAATTGGATTAGATTGATTGATAAGATGATTTATGTGAATACATGGATGTGATGTATGAATAATGTATATTGGATGGATATTAGATGAGTGAGGGCAATTTTGGAAATTATTGTAATAAATTTAGAATTTATTAAATTGGACCTGCGTGTCCAGCCATTTACCTCTTGACTCTTTGTATTTCTCTTCTCACATATTCCCCTCAATGTAAATAAGGTTTCTTTAGAAGTGTTATGTAATTGGGTAAAAGTAAGATTTGTGCTAGCGGGAGAGAGGAAATGGAGAGATTTGTTCTAGCAACAAGTTATTTTAAATATCCATCTGCATATCATTATTAATTTATTTACGCGCCTTATTATGTTTTTAGAATACATGTTTAAGGGTGTATGATGAGACCTTAACAAAGATAATTAATTGGTTGCCAATTACGTGAAAAACCCTAAACAAATATTAAGCGTTTTCCTTCCATTGAGTGATTCTTACTCAAGATCCAAGATTGGCACTGGTTTGTTGGCCAAAGTCAAGGCCTTTGTCCATCGCGGATGTGTTTGAATCATGAAGGCTTTGTTCCATATCGCATGTCTTGTCCAAGTTTTGATTTGTTGGCCAAAGTCAAGATCACTTCTTGTCCATCGACATCGATTACGAAGCTTTCCATAGTCAATGGGTCCCGTTTAACTGGAATCATTAAGTTTGTTGTGCCAAAGCCAAGGCTTAATTGATTCAGAGGAAAAAGGTTAGGGAATATATTGGATATATTGGCATATATAAGATATATGTTTCGGACTTGGATGTCCACCTACTGGATCTAGGAATTGGATGAGATCCAATTGATCTTAGAGATCTACCTAGTTAAATATCATACAATTTGTTGGCCAAAGTCAAGGTTGTGTGTTATTTAACGGGATCCTAGCCCACTAGGAAACAAGGTTTCCCGAGTACTCAACAGATGGTTAGAGGCTCGCCGAAAAATAGTGGGAGGCAAGTATTAAATTTGCAATTTCGTTTAGATACTTGACAATACGCGCTCATTTCATTTTTCGTCATAAATTAAATAAAATATATTAGTTGGACTAATATTTAATCGTTGTTTTAAATAAAACAGTTGGACTATATTCAAACTACTTCAAATTATAGTTGATTATATAATTGGATTATAGTAATCAATATATTTGAATTTAACCAATCAAATTATAGTTGATTATATAGTTAGACTATAGTAATCATTATATTTAATTGTACCCGAAATCGTTTATTGGATAGTTGGACTATAGCAATCATGATAACTGAAAGATTAGTGTTTAAAACATAATTTTGGGAGAAAATGTTTTTTAAACGGCTTTAATTTTCAATTTGGGAATAGAACCTCAGGATAGTCCTGGGAACTGAGGAGTTACTTTATTTGATAGAGAAACATCTCAGGCCTAAGCCCGGAGTTGAGCAAATAGTAGAACATGATCTTTGGAAGATTCATGTGATGATAACTTTAGTGCTCAATCCATTATGTTTACCGCAATGACTCTTTAATTCCGTCGTCAGAATTTAGATCCTTATAACATGATATTGAAATTGAAGGATCTTCATATATCTATTCTTAGATCTTAGAAGTACAAATTGCATAAGAAGCTCTTTAGCTCGTGTATAACAGAGGGTACATCTGTAGAGCATTAGGTGTCGTAGATGATTGCTGACATCGATCAGCTAGGTTAGCTGGGTATTACCTACGTGGCCGAGACTACCAAAGATTTGATCTTATAGTCTCTACCCGAAAGCTGGGGCAGGTTCATTATGAACCAAGAGTAAACTCTTGGAGAGTTGATGGCTATGCTCTAGGAGGCAAAGCTAGAGCTTCTAAAATGGGCAAAGGCAAAATCATCACAGTCTTCTGGGAAGACAAAGGACATATCCCAAGATGTCTGCCTAAACTGTGGAAAACGGGGTCACTGAAGCGTGACTGCCGTATGGACAAGGTAGACATGAAGGAAGTGAAGACGGGGCAAGGCTCCGGCTTCAAATATGTTTGTCATAAACTTGTTCACTATTAGTTTAAAAATTGGATTTTGATACTAGATGTGGTACATAGATATGTACTGATGTGCGGAATCTGCTGATAAGCAGGATACTGACTTTAGTTGAGATTTACCTACAGTGGAAAACGGGACAACAGTCGTTGTTTTAACCGTAGAAACCTAAGTTTAGGAACTACCCTTTGGGTATGTACTTAAATTAGGAAACTGTTATAATGTAACTAGTTTGACTAGAAACATTATCTCTATATCAGAGTATAACTCGTTGCGGGTATACCTTTATATTCTAGAACACTAAAGTGTTTTATTTTATAAAATGATATTGAGATAAGCACATTAGATGTGAATAACAGTATTTATATTTTGAATATAAATGAATCTCAAACGTATAACATGACAAACAAATAGCTCAAACTGATTTGATCAAATGAGACTTATTTGTGGCATTGTTGTCTGGGACACATTAAAAAAGACTCGTATATCCAAACTTTCGAAGAGTGGATACTAGGACGGATTTGATCATATTCAAATGATGTCTACAAATTACTTGGTAAAAGTACAAGTGTCATCGATCTGTTAGCCCTCGTTCATAGTGACGTAAGTGGGCTCATATCTAGCTAGGCTAGAGGTGGATATGAACACTTCGTAACCTTTACGGATGTGGCATCGCGTTATGGTTATGTTTTTTTTTGAAACACGAATCGGAAACTTTTAGAGTTTCGACATGAAGTAGACAGACAGATCAGCTAAAGTATTAAACCGTCACGGTTAGACTGTGGTGGAAAATACTTAAGCAATAAGTTTCTCAATTACATGAAAGAGTATAATATTCTTTCAATATGGACTCCTCCCGGAACACCTCAATTGAACGGTGTGTCCGAACGGAGAAATCAAATTTTGTTAGACATGATAAGGTTAATCATGAGTCGCTCTGAGCTACCATTTTTCCTTCAAGGGATACACATTAAACAGTGCTGAACATGATAAGGTTAATCATGAGGTTCCATGAAAATCTGTTTGACAGATTTCATATTAGATATGAACATGAAAGAAACCAGGTTTTCACATTCCTGAAGATTTGGGTATGCTAGGCATATGTTTGGATGATACCAAACTAGAACCCAAATCAGATAAGTGCCTAATTGTAGGTTATCCTAGGGAAACCAAAGTATAGTACTTATACAACTCACAAGAGAACAATGTAATTGTTGCTCTCCATGTGGTTTTCCTAAGAGGAATACCAATATGCAGTGGTAAGTGGGAGGAAAGAAAAACTCGATGAAAATCGGAGTAATACTGTTTCAGGCACCGATTCCTTAATGGAACTCAAACAGTTCATCAAGGATGAAACTGTACCACAATCTTTGAATACACAAGAAACCACGTAAGTCAGAGAGAGTCAGAAAACAACCTGAGAGGTATGGGTTTCTGATCTCACCTCATAAAGATGTCAATCTTATTGAGGAAAATGAACTGACTTCGTAGGAGGAAGTGATACAAGGTATCGACTCCCAATTATGGCAAAGTGCCATGATGTCCGAAATGGATTCCATGTATACCAACCAAGTATGGACACTGGTTGATGTACCGGAAGGCATTGTGCCTATTGGTACTATTTGAGTCTTCAAGGAAGACATACATGGAAGGCAACATACCAACGTACAAAGCTAGGCTTGTAGCGAAAAAGGTATCGTTATCAACATTGTGTCGATTACAATGAAACATTTTACTCGTTGCCATGGTTAAATCCATTTGGATAATGCTTGCTAATGCTGCATGTTTCATTTATGAAATATGGCAGCTGAACGTCAAAATCGATTTCCTTAATCGGAAACCTTTTGGAGGATGTTTATAACATCCTGGCGATTTTGTCGTACCAAAACAAGCAAACAAGGTTTGCAGGTTAATCGATCCATGTATGGATTGAAGCAAGCATTGCGTTCTTGGAACTATCGTTTTGATGTAATCATAATGGTATAAGATTTAATTCAAAATGAAAATGATTCTTGTGTATATAAGAAGGTTAGTGGGAGTGCGCTGACAGTGATTGTCCTATATAATGATGATATATCATTTCTTGGAAATGACGTTCCCATAATATAATCAGTGAAAGCTTGGCTTTCATGAAAATTCTCCGTAGAATACTTGGGAGAGACAACCTTTATTCTACGAATAAGGATCTACTGGGATAGATCTAAAAGTTGTTGGCACTCTCCAAGAACTCGTTCATTGAAATATGTATGTGACCTGGTGTCTCATATGCTTTGAGCATATGGAGTCACAATCAGGCCAATCCAAGTGATAGTCACTGGATTGATGTTAAGAATATCCTTAAGTATCTTAGAGGAACTAAGGATGCTTTCTTAAACTATGGAGAAGAAGAACTTGAAGTGACTAGGTTCACTACTGCAAGTTTCCAAACCGATAAAAACGACCATAAGTCGAAAAAAGGTATTATATAGTTTGAATAACGGAACAGTGAGTTAGAAATCTTCCAAGCAAGATACTGTTACCGAATAAACAACACAAGCGGAATATTTCTGCAGCTGAGGCAGCAATAGAAGCCATTTGGATATTAATAATCCTAATCAGATTAGGTATAGTTCTGTTAGCAGCGGAGCTAGGCTACAACATAGGCTAAAGAATTAATGGTCTCATCAACGATCAAAGTATATACTTCAACTATTCATCTGATTCGTTCGGATAATACATCTTGGCGATGTGATGATCGAATAAATCACATCAGACGATAACATTGCAAATCCGCTGACGAAAGCATTTTCTCAGCAGAAGTTTGAGCGACCCGTACATAGTTCAAGTGTAGGACACTTGAGTGATTGGCTATAGGCCAAGTGGGAGATTGTTGGACAATTATGACCCATAGCATCACTATTTGTACAGAACATTGTGTGTTGTACAAATTAACTATGTGACAAAAGAAATTGCTCTTTTATCATTTGTAATTAGATTACCGGGATATATAAATGATAAAAGTCCATATGATTAGTTCCGGATGATAGATAGATATGAGACAGTATCAATCCATTAAGGTTTAATCATTAAAACATCCCTAGTCTAGGAGTATTATCGAGATTGGACATCGATAATGCGGAATATACTAGTATTGCACTTGTGCGTGTTATGGGAGCATAACGACATAGTTCTCAAATATTTAAGTATTGGATACTTATGCAAGTGTAATAGAAGGTTGTGTTTACCGATGGTACGGAAACAGCTTCGCTCTGGATAGACCCCTCGGAATCCCATTGGAAGTATGACTGTGTGTCTATGGGAGTCCGAATCAGGGTAGGTGTATTTAGTCTTAACTTGAGACTTGCACCGCTAATACTTGCGACAATCAATATACTTTGGTTTTGGTCATACAGGGCTTTAACCGGTTCTGTGTACGCCTCTTCTGGGTATATTGAGAATCGTAGTGTATTGGGTGTGATGTCAAGATGGAAGTATCACTCCAGTCATAGTGGAGATGATGATCACATATGATACGGAGATAGTGCTCTTATATGCTGCAGCTATCGGGATATTATGATTAGGTCATGTTTATCCGATTATAGAGATTAGTTACCAGAGATCTGATATGTGCTTCGTACGGGACAGACACAGTTCCAGCCCCAGGCCTAGCACGTGACATCCGATACTGGATCGCTATACGTAATACTACGTATACTACGCCTGATATAGATTACATATTCCTTTAAGAATATTTCTGGAGAATTGGGTAGGCACGGTGCTTTGCTAGAAGCCAACCATGTCTTGTAAATCGGTAAAAACGTAGTACTAGGTACGTACGTATTCGGATAGTCCGACGACCGGATTTACTGCCAACATATCCGGGGATCTCATGGGTCGCATCCTGAAGATTCACCGATGACGTATGACTCGCACATTATTAATCTGGGATTAATTAATAGAGAGAGAAAATTAATCTGGGATTAATTACGGAGATATTTTATCTGGGATAAAATACTCTTTAAAGAGAGAGAACGATTAATTTGGAATTAATCGATAAAATAATATATTCGATATATTAAATGAAATTAGATTTCGACGAGGAATTAAAATTAAATTTTTATTCGGGCGAACGAGTTAATTTAGAATTAATTCGCTAGCGACATGAATAGTAATTTTGCTAGGCAAAAATTATTTAATTAAATTTGATTTAATTACGTCGCAACGGAAAATTCGTTAATTCGGAATTAGCGAACCCGAGTCCGGGAGTGTTTTCGGGCCCACTCTCATTTCGAATTCAAGTACGGCCCACAAGTCACATCACGCGTCACATCATTAGTCATTCAAGTGATGGATGTCTTGTCACTTTGAGTGATGTGATGTCTAGTCACTTTTGAGTGATGTGAAAAGTTGAAAGGCTTTTAAAGCCTGGTACCTTTTTTGGGAAATGGTAATTGACTTTTGGTATTTTGATTTTTGAAATCAAAAACCAAATACACAACACATTTTTCTTCTCTCTCTCTTCTCCTCTCCAATTCGGCCAAGGGCCAAATTCTCTCAATTTTGCTTCTCTTTGCCGAGAACAACAAGCAAGAACAAGGAAGATTTGTGGCAAATTTTTCTTATGCTAGCACATAAAGAGTCATCCAAAGGTGATAGGGAAACAAACCCTTGAGCATGGATTCCATTCCCAAGCTTGGAGCTTGACCGAAAATCAAAGGAGCACAAACAAGGCCATTGCCGAGAGCTTCAAGGAATGGAGCAAAAGTTTTGTGTTCAACGCATCGCAAATCCGATCATTGCAAGTATGATTCTGCCATACTTCTTTATTGTATTCACATTGATTTCATTGCTTGAATGATCTTGGGACTATAGTAGAAACCCAACATATGCCACGTCAGCAGATAAGAGAATCGAAGCAACCAATCAGCGCATGCCACATGGCGCGTCGCGACGCTCTCCACATATTGATGTCTATAAATTGAGCCGAATTTTCTGTATCAAATCATACTTTCTTCTGAATTCTTTCTTAAGAATTTTAAGAAGTTTGTATCTTGTTTGTTTATTTTCAGTTCTGTAATTAATTTATTTTACTTTTACGCAACGTACTTTCTTTTCTTTACTTTTCAGTCTTTACTTTCTGCAATTTACTTTTACGCACAGTACTCTTCTTTCTTTAATTTTCAGTTTTTACTTTTCTGTAATGAAGAGGTAACTCCCCCTTGCTGGGGTAAGAGGTAAAGCTTTTATTACTAATATTTAGATTAATCTCCCTTAAATATAATATATAAACTAGTTAAAATCTGACTTAATGAGGATACCGCCTGATTGGTCGGTTGGTAATTAATTATTAATTTGACTTAATCTTGATACCGCCTATATGGCTGGTTGATAATTATCATGTAAAGTTAATATATTATATTAAGGGAGATATCTAAAATAGAAGTAATAAAAGTGGATCATTTTACCTCAACATTTTATTTTATTGTACTTTTACTTTATTTACTTTTCAGCAATTTACTTTCAGCATTTATTTTTCAACAATTTACTTTCAGCATTTACTTTTCAGCATTTAATTTTCAGCATTTACTTTCCGTCATTTACTTTTCAGTATTTAATTTCCAGCAATTTACTTTATGTCTTTTTATTTTATTTAAGCTTTTACTACCTGTAAATATGTGTCGTAACTAAGTCAGTTATCTAGGGTTGTGATGAATTCCAATATCACCGGTTAATAAGGGGTTATTTTATGGTTTGGGTAATATAAAGGTTTATTTATTAAGCCTTAGTCTTAATGCTTCTTGTTAACTGGCCATTAATAAGATTGATTCGGTAAACTTGAAATGAACTTGGAAAATAGATTTTAGGTTTAAACCCTAGACTCAATAGCCCACGATCTTCCTTGAGGATAGATAACCCTTTAATAGATTTCCTTACAGGATAGGAATATACATGTCAGACGGGGGTAGCCATAATTGGAACTTAATCTTAATGAATTCAGATAACTTGGTTAACATAGGAATATGATTAATTGGGTTACACTGGGTATTTGTATTTGACCATCGGAAGAGATTTTTACATAATTCCGTGTTCTAGGTTAGTAAACCAATATATTACACAAACGTAAAATAACCACTTCATCTTTTAAATGATATTGGAAAGATTCACAACCTTGGATAGTTTTATAAATTTGAATTTTCTTCAATCTACTTTCGAGCAATTTTAATTACTTGTTTTAAGTTTAAAATCACTTTCAAAACAAACAACTAATCCATTAGATACTTGTAAACATTTAGCTTCATAAATTGATAACAAAAGGTTTAAGTCCTCATGGGATCGATACTTTTTATACTACTTGAAAGATATGTGCGCTTGCGTTATACGCGTGTGATTACGCACCGGTCAGACTCCTTACTGAAGTCATCTCTAATGAATTGAATTTTATCTTCGCGATTGTCAGACATCATTCCTAAAGAACGAAAATGAGTGTTGCACATCCAACGTGCACATTTATAACAAACACCTAACTGTTTAGCTCTTCGTTTCTTAGCATAGGTGATTTTCCCTAAACAAGACATATGAGAAATGAAAGAGTCAGATGACTCACCTTCCAAGCGAACCATTGCCTCAATTACCCAATAAATATCACTAGGAATACCATGGTTCATAAGAAGCCTCATTCTTTCGATTTGTGCTTTGTAAATTTTCATCAGAGCATTTTGGGGAAGTGACGGAAAATGATTGTGGAGTTTTGCTAGAATTTCTTCCATGTCGTGATGGTTCAGGTCTGGAAGTATTTGTCCTTCTTGATCGCTTGTAAGAGAGGAAGAACTTCCCATATGATAAGTTTGTTTATCTCCAAGCAATACATTCCTCAATTCTCCTAGTAAAGACTTCAATTCCAAATTAGGTGTTTCCTCATGTAATTCTTCTTCCAGTATTCCCAGTTCATCAAAATTCTGATTATCTCCATCATCTTCCAGTACCTGTATAGAATCAAGTAAAAAAATCATTAGGATTTCTGAATCTAATTACATACTTGATTCGAGAAAATTATATGTACAAATTTCTGTAGGATCAGATAAACTTCCCTGAAAATATTCCTCCACAATTAGTTCAATTAGATTCATGTTCTCGTCTTCATTTTCCTCATCGTATGATTATTTGCAAATGTCAAAGATATTAAGCTTCATGTCATATTGCCAAAATACAAATTCATGATTCCATTCCTACAATTTATTAAAGCATTAGCTGTTGCTAAAAATGGACGATTAGGTATTACAGGAACTGGCTTATAATTGTTTGCTTCAGGTTGTGTTTCTAAAACAATAAAATCCACATGATATATGAATTTATCGACTTGAATTTACACATCTTCTACAATTCCTTTCGGTACTTTAACTGATCTATCGGTAAGTAAAAGAGTAGTTAAAGTTGGTTTTAACTCACCAATATTAAGTTGTTGGTAAACCGAAAATGGAAACAAGTTTACACTAGCTCCAAGATCAAGAAAATCATGTTCAATTTTTTTGTCTCCAATAATACATGAAATAATCGGACAACCATTTTAAAGTATATTGGTGGAGAGAATAAAGCTTACCTGTTCAGCTAGAAAAGCTTTTTTTCTTACATGGTGTCTTCGTTTAACGGCGCAACAAGTCTTTCAGAAATTTGTCATAAGATGGTATCTGTCGGATGGCATCTAACAAGGGAATATCGATCTTTACTTGTTTGAATATTTCATATATTTCTGGGGAATGGTTCAATTTCTTTGTTTTTAATGCCTGAGGAAATGGAGGTGCATGTGACAAATTGTTTTCATCAACGATAGATACTAGTTCATTAATATTTTCCTTACCCTCTGAATCTGATTTATTTTCAATTTCCTGAGGTTCAAAATTAGGTTTGTGGATGATCTTACCATTGCGAAGAGTACTAACAGATTTGACTTGGTCAAAGTGTTGACTACCAGAACTACCCTCGTGAGAGTTTTGATTACTCTTTGGATTTGGCTATGGTTGTGCAGGAAACTTACATTTCTCATGAATGGTTAATGCAAATGTGATTTTGGAAAAAGTATCTTTCAGATCAATCAATGTTTGCACATGTTGGTTATTGATGGCTTTCTGTTTCTCAATGAATGTATACAAGGTATCCTCAAGGGTTTTCCTAGGTAGCATGAGGAGGTTGTTGTAATGGTTGTGCATGGTTATCATTCCTCCAACTAAAGTTCAGATGGTTTCTCCAACCAGAATTGTAGGTTTGGGAGTATGGGTTTGGATTTGGTCTATTGAAGGTGTTTATGGAACTGACTTGGTCATGGAGACATTCTTGCAAGGCTGGCAAGGTCGGGCAAACTTGTGTGACATGTTCATTTGAATGATAGATTTGACATGTGACTTCCTGAACTAACTTTACATGATCAATTTTCCTTATTTATAATGCCTCAACTTTTTTAGCTAGAGATGCATATTTAGCAGAAAGATCATGGTCTTCCCTAAAGTTAAACATACCTCTACTAGATGGCTGTGGTTTTATAGATGACTCATAAGTGCCAACTGTGTCCCAGTGTTGTGCATTCTCTGTTATGTGTTCTAGGTAATCTAGTGCATCTTCGGGACTTTTCTCCATAAACTCACCATTACACATCATTTCCACTACTTGTCTACCTTGGGGTGTTAACCCCTCGTAGAAATAGGCGACCAGCCTTCATGTTTCAAATCCGTGATGTGGACAAACATTCAATATCTCCTTAAATCTCTCCCAACATTAGTAAAATGTTTCCCCTGACTCTTGTGTGAAAGTTGTGATTCTTCTCTTAAATGAGTTTTTCTAGTGAGGGGGAAAGAAGTTTTTCAGAAATTATTCTTGCAAATCATCTCATGTACTAATGTATCCCGATCTAAGGTTTTGCAGCTAAATTTTTGCTTTATCCTTTAAAGAAAAGGGAAAAAACTTAAGTCGAATTATATTCACACTGTAATTTTGATATGTGCAAGTATAACATACCTCTTCGAATTCCCTCAAGTGCTGATAAGGATTTTCTGATTCAAGACCGTGGAATATTGGTAAAAGTTGGATGATACCTAGTTTGAAATTGAAACGTGATGCATCTGGGGGAAAGCAATACAAGATGGTGATCCCGTCTTGATAGGATTCATGAATTCTCTGAGTGTCCTTGGATGATTAAGATCGCCATGCTGAGACTTATTTTCTTCCTAATCAACTACATTTTCAATTCGAGTAGGTAGCTTGGCCATTCTGACTGATGATGAAAGTGATAAAGAATCTCTGTTTAATCTTCTGTTGGTGATCGAGACTAGTGTATCATGCAACCTAAACAAAAATAAAATTAAAAAAATACATTATTTACAAAAATAAAATAAAATAAAATAATAAAGAAAAAGACAAATTATTATATCTACTAAATTGTATTCCCTGGCAATGGCGTCAAAAACTTGACACGCTCAAAAAGTGGTTCTTTACTCCCAAGTATAAGAGTCTCGAAGTAATAAAATAACTCGGTAAGTCCGGGGTCGATCCAGAGGGAATAGATTTAGTGTGGTAAAATAATTTAAATGAAAAGAAAAAAAGATTTGATTTGTTTGAAGTTGTTTGGAGAATTTGAATTAGATGACAACAATAAAATAAAATGATGGGGTTATGGGATCCACTTTTAATATTTTATATTTATAAATCTCATTTTTATAATATATAAATGATCATTGTAACCCAATTAATTTACTTCCAGAATTAACTATACCAAAACATATAAAACCGACCATAAAAGCGATAGTCATTTTTGTCGAAACTAGTCATGTCAAGGTAATAAATATGCCAAAAACATAAAACCAACCATAAAGGCGGTGATACCGTTCGTCTATAACAAGTCCAGTTATGTACTAAATTATGCCAAAATTGTATAAAACCAGCCATATAGGCGGTAGAACAGTTTGTCAATAATTAGTCCAGATCTCAATCAATTATTATTCATTATTATTTATATATTATAATATAAGTGAGATTAATCTAAACTTTAAATAATAAAATTTCACCCATTCCCCCAGCGGAAAGTAATTAGCTACTCATACTGTAATTAAAAACATACATAATTTTATTACTAAAATTAAAAGACATTACAAGAAATTAAACACACAAGACACAATCTTCAATTCCTTAAGAGAAATCAAAGACAGTATGAAGATGAAAATGAAATTATGGCTTCTATTTATAGGCAAAAATAAATACTTCCACTAATTTCTCCACTTATTTCTTCACTAAACACTCCACCAAATACTCCATGTTTGGTGGAGAAATTGACATATGTTATTTTTTTTTAAGATTTGATATTTTACACATTTTGGATTCTTCATCAATTTCGGTCTTGAAAACCACTTAATTCGAAAATCTTATGAACATAAAAGTTGTTGATATTTGTGGGTACACAGGATCTGGGGCGACGCATGCTGTCCCGGGCTCGCGGCCCGGTCAGGAGTACGGAGTAGCCCCGGGGGACTAAACGGAGAATAATGGAGTCGCCACCTGGTGTGAACCAGGAAAATGAGATTTAAGGCCGCACTCACCCCTCGCAAGGGAAGACCTCAAACCTTTGGGTTCAGAATGGTCTCTTACTTATGTCACTTGTAATGAAAGGATTTATGTAATAATTTAATCAAGTTTAGGTAACACTTATTTCCAAGGGTATCATGCTTCTAAATTCACATGCATGAAATTAATCATCACAACATACAACATCACATGGCAATCTCATGAACATATTCCAATCATATGATATGGAAAACTAAGAACAACCTAATCATGCTTGAGTACCATCTCATGAATACATCGAATGAATAAATGCAGGAATACAAATAATATGATTGGCTACATAATGCAAGAGAGATCACCCAAGAGGCAATTGTGCATGAAATATGATGAGACAGACTCAGTTCAGTGTGTGCGCGTTCGTATAGCGTTCGTAAACGCGTTCGAACGGTAAACAGAAGGTTCGCGTTCGAGTTGCGTTCGATGACGCGTTCAAACGGGAACTGGCAGATTGCATACATTCATATGGTTTTAGATACCGCATTCAAACAGGATCACAACAACGACATATCTAATCACATGGATATCTAAATCATGCATAAAGATTAACATACTAAGGACTAAATCATGCTTAAGAATAAATAACGCACTAACTACATCATGCTCAAATACAAGTTTGGATGAAACGGAATATATGTATCTCTCAAGTGGTACGTGGAGTTGTATCCCGAGTGCAGACCGTACTACCGTCCATTCGGATTCGGCTACGGAATTTACGTCCGGGTTTCCATCCGATATACCACAAAAGAGAACATGCATTCCGTTTATCCGGAATTCACATCATGCCTCAACAAAACGACTCTCATGCAATAAAAAAATATATTAAAATAAATAAAAGACAAATGAAAGATAATAAATACAAGGTGCCCTCAGGTCTAACCTTTTATGTCGTCTCTCGGTAGTACGGTGTACGGTCGTCGAAAGGGGGGAATGCTCCGCAACTCCTCCGGTTCACAGGTTCACACCTTTCCTCGCTGTTCCACTGCTCAAGCTACTATTTTGACTCTGATTCGCTGCTATTTTGACTCCGATTTGCTGCCGCTTTGCTGGTGTATCTTAGTTACTATTTTTGGGATGTTTTGGCTACTGTTTTGGGTGTGATTTTCGGTGGTGTTATGGTGTGGTTCGGGGGCTATTTTATGTGTGTGTTTAGGGCTGCTGTATGTGTGTTTTAGGGCTGCTGTATGGGCTGTTTTTCGGTGATACAAGGTTGCTAAATGAAGGTCTGGTTTTCGGTGATTAGGGAAAGGGGATGAAGAGAATTTTTGTGTTATTTCTTGAGTATATTAGGTGTGAATGGAGAGGCTTTTTTCTTTATGTGAATATGTGTGAATGAGCTAGGGGAGGCTTTTCTTGTATGAATGAGCTAGGAGAGGCTTTTCTTGTATGAATGAGCTAGGGGAGGCTTTTCTTGTATGAATGAGCTAGGAGAGGCTTTTCTTGTATGAATGAGCTAGGAGAGGCTTTTCTTGTATGAATGAGCTAGGAGAGGCTTTTCTTGTATGAATGAGTTAGGGGAGGCTTTTCTTGTATGAATGAGCTAGGGGAGGCTTTTCTTGTATGAATGAGCTAGGAGAGGCTTTTCTTGTATGAATGAGCTAGGAGAGGCTTTTCTTGTATGAATGAGCTAGGGGAATGCATGTCTTGGTTAGGGGTTGTTTATATAGAGAATGGCTAGGGCTACTCCTTGTCTCACAATGAAGGGATTTTTGGCATTAAAAGGAGGATTTGATTTGGTATTCAACAAGGAAATGATTAGATTGAAGGGGGGCAAATTTGGTTTAGATTAGGAAGTCAATATCTTTAATTTGTTATAATTGATTTTAATTAGACATGACATCTTTTTAATTTAGTATGTGATTTTGTTTAGTTAGGAAGGAATCTTGTGTAATTGGTGGGTGAATATCTTAATTAAGAAATTAAAATATTTGATTGATTTTAATGTTTATTTTAATTTGGTATGTGATTTTTAGATTTGTTTTTATTTCACCATGTGTTAAATATGTGTTTTAAGTGGGCTTGGGCGTGTGGACCAAGGCTTGGGCGAATTGGGCTTGATGTGAGGCTAGCAGCAAAACCAGAATTACCGACACCGTTCGAACGCTTCCTCGAACGCGGCACGAACGCCCGCAATCTGTTTGGCGTTCGAACGTATACATGAACGCAGGACGAACGAAAACAGTGAACCTTGTTTATTCTGAATTTCCCCTTCCGATGTCCGTTTTCCGTGACCTCCGTGACTTAAAAGGTAGTGTCTCCAAATGAGACTCATCATAGGGACTTATATGCAAAAATGCAGTGCCTACAATATTTGAGTTTTATTTCATCTGGAACTTGAATCACCTTAGTCTGATATTGGAGTAAGAAGTTATGGCCAAAATACGAACATTGCATAGGGTTGGAATTTCCGAAGTTGTACATTGTTAGAACACCCTATTAAATTTCTGGCCTCCAAAATCCGAATTTCAAATCTATTTTTCTAGATTTGTATCCAAAGTATTATTTCACCTACATAAATGATAAAAATCACAATAAAAAAATATAAAACATAAATTTAAATATTATTACATAAACGCGCTAAATTATGGGGATTAGTGAAACCATAAGTGCAAAATGATATTGTATTTTCTCAATAAATACTCACTTTTTAGTCCTAATCATTTAACATGTTAGTGGGGCCCACCCTCATAAATGTGACCCCTACTCCAACTAAAAGACTGTTGCATAGCCTATAAAATGATACAAAATTTAGAGTTATCATTCATTCAAGCTTAAGCATTCTTACTTGAGCTCTCAAAGCATATCGCCCTCCAAACACTGGCCCACCGCCCTCACGTCAATCCACGGAGGTCAAGGTAATCTCAGACATTGCTCTCATCTTATATACATTTCGTCTTCACTACTGACTTGAGCGTCAGAGTGCCTACGACACCCACCACACCGGTGGGTAGAAACTCTCCGCTCACTCTACCTTTATTTTACATGATCGCTAGTGCCCCATCACATAAATTCTCAATTGTAGACCGAAGGCGAAATCCATTGTCTACACATGTCATGATATTCTGTAAATATTTCGTGAATACATTTTACATTTTCAGTTTACATTTTTCACGTGTCATGGTTGCATATTTATACCTCATGTCTTTCATGTATCATGTTTACATTTATGTTTTCAAGAAATATATTTTTTCGTTCATGAATCATATATTTCTAGCTTGTGTTTTACATGTTTAAGGTTCATGTGTACAATTCTTAGTGTGTGATGATGTTTTCATGTTTCATGATTAACAGCCATGTTCAAGCTTCATATATAATTTTCACGAGTACTAGTTTATGCTTTTTAATACATGATTCATAAGAAAAAGTAACTAAATAGTTTTCAAAACACTAGTAGAATACCATCCCCTCATGTATAGCATCTCGGGTTTGCGCACGTTCAACATGCCTAATGGTCTTAAGGTGACCCTTTTAGGTATATTCATTTTCGCGTTCTCTTGCTTACGCGGTGCTAGGTCCTCTTAAGTAGGTCTTACGCTCCTAGGTTACGATACTGGTGTTTTCCTGATTTAAAATATGTACAAGTGTATACGAGGGTGACGGCCCAATCCCAATACGTATGGCGATGTGGGAGAGATATCACAATCTCGATCATTGCATATGTAAGTTTTCCAGTTATTGGATTTTATGACTTTTCAGTTCAAGCTTACAGTTTAAGTTTTCAATTTACAATCATGCTCTATAGTTACGATGATCAGTTTACAATTTACATTCATGTTACGTTTTCAGTTCATAATTCAGATTTCAATTTTCAGTTTACGCTGCAGTTTTCAATCATGTTATCAATTCATGATCTACGGTTCTCAATCATGATTAAAGTCCATATTTTATAATTACAAACATGTTCATAATTTTCCATTCAGTTTTCAATACATGATAATGATTTTTAAACATGTTTACGTTATCAAGTTATGTTATATTTTCAGGTCATGCTTACACTTTCAACTTAAGCTGTTATTTTCGGGTCATGGTATAAAGGTTAGATCTGCATGTTTACAATTTCCAGTCATGCGCACAAGTTATTATGCTTACAAGTGTATGTTATACAGATCTCAGTTTTGCTAACAGAATCATGTGTACAGTCTATAGACATGTTTCAGTTTATGTTTTCATGTGATGGATCTCAGTTATAGCTTGTCGATTCACGTAAGAAACCATGGATTTACATGTCATATTTCATGGTTCTCTGTCCAAATGTTACGATTCACAACAACATGTCACGATTTTTAATATCCATTCATGTTATGATTTTTCAGTTACATGTTATGATTCATATGTCATGGTTTATAGTTTATATGTCATGTTTCACATGTCATGAGTTATAAATCATGTGTCACGTTTCACATGTTATGAATTATAGATCATGGGTTAGGTTTTACTAGTCGTATTCTATAACGTACCATTCACGTCTTACAGCTTACATGACATGATACACGATGTAGGATTCATGATTTCTCAGTCATGCTTCGTATCTACTACTCACGTTTCATGGCCCATAGTTACCAGTTCATGGTCACCTTTTAAGTTCCAAGGTTTATGATATATGTTTCATGATCTACAGTATGTGTCTATAACTACTTAAGTTATGCTTTCAAGAATACAAAGTGGTAATGGCATCGCTTATACATATAATGTATTTTATGTTTTATTTCATTTTCTACAATCATTCACTAAGTCAATCATGCGACTTATTTATACTATTTGCTTATTGTGATGTAGGATTTCAAGTATGCTAAGGACGAGCTTGGGAAAAAATGGACACCTGCTAAAGTCATCAGGTTCAAATGTTAAAGGCCCATTTGTAAAGTGTCGTAGCATGATAAGCCATATGGTCGAATGTTAATAGTCATGTAATTCATATTATGTTTAGCATTGTTCCATATACTTCATGTGTAATGTTACTTTAGATATGCATGTTCATAGCAAATTCATAACGTGACGCGTGAATATGTAGCTCAAGTGCAAGTCAAGTTATATCACGTCATGTCATGCATATGCACATCATGAGGCTCAGTGAGATGGTAATGTTGTCTCTTGTCGGCCATACCATGAGAAACTTGAATGTGACTTTCAACTACTCCCTCAAGATAGTAACCTATTCTGAGAAGCCGAACGATCGAGAAGTAGTTGTTGTCGTCTTTCAATGAGTGTCAAGTCCAATGTTGTAAGAGCTGGTGTTCTGGAACAACTGACATGAAATCTACTCATCAGCCAAACACTATAAGCCCTTTGTGAGGTTCTGTGTGTGGATGTCCACCATGCGTTCCTACATTTTAAGATTTCATGTTAGTGGAAAATACTGAAAGTTTACATAATTTATGTAATTAAACACTTACATAACACTCTCGGGCGATATTATTCACCTAATCTTTTATTTTAAGTGTTGTGGGTGAGCTAAAAAAAATCCTATATTGAGAGGGGTTGCAGCACCTCTCCCATGATGCTTTGTTGTAGACGAAAAATATTAATTAGTAATTAAATATTGTCAAAATATAGTTAAGTAAACACGTGTATTCGCTTACCTCGGAGTGTTCATCGCGATGCACAAAAAATAACTTGGAGCCTCCAACATAGTTGAACCGCAGATTATGTCGATTATATAAAGTTAGTCGCTATTTTATTTTCAAAATACTACAAAATGAAATATTATGAAAATTTAAGACTTACCGCGTATTTATCTGAAGTCCACTTGCCACACAGATATGCCCAATCCTTATTACTGATGTCGTATAGCTGATGGGAAATAATATTAACTGCACCATGCTCGTCGAAGATGGGCTTGAGTTTCTTCGTGTGGTAGTTTGAGTATATCATGCCCATGCAGTGGTCGATGTACTTGACCACATTTCAAAGCGATCAAGTCAACGTCGAACCACTCATGCACAAAAAAAAAACACAATAGTTAAAGGCTTCATTTAAAAAAATAAAAAGTAAAATTGATGCTTAAAATGATACTTATTGACAAGATCGCAAACAAGTTGTGGCGCGTCCGCTCCGGTATCTTTGTCCAGCACATGTATTGATGGGGAGCGTCACACCGCGTAATAGTCTCAATTGCGTTGGTGAACTTTGGATTGTGGCGGCCCAGCTCTCTCTCTCTCTCTCTCTCTCTCTCTCTCTCTATCGTTGGATATGCGAATCAATATTCGTTCGTGGATCTTCACGTGACACGCTAACTTCAAAACCCTTGTATCACCCCTTGTAAAACTTACTGCGTATTCATACAAAGCCCACATGCTGCACAGATACGCCCAATCCTCCTCACTGATGTCATATAGTCGATGGGAAACAGCATTAACTGCACTATGATCTTCGAAGATGGACTTGAGATTCTTCGTGCGGTAGTTCGTGTATGCCTTGCCTATACAGTGGTCGACGTACTTGACCACATTCGGAGTGGTCAAGTCAACGTCGGACCACTCATGCACGAAAAAAAAAAACACAATAGTTAAAGGCTTATTTTTTAAAAAAAAAAAAAAGAGTAAAATTGATGTTTAAAATGATACTTATTGACAAGACCGTGCGCGTGCACTCTAATATCTTAATTTGTCCAGCACATTTACTACTGGGGAGCGTCACACTGCTCAATAGTCCCATTACATTGGTGAACTTTGGATTGTGGCGGCCCAACTATCTCTCTCCATCGTCGAATATGCGAATCGATATCTGTCTGTGGGCCTTTCACGTTACGCGCCAACTCCAAACTTCTTGTATCACCCCGAGATCGTCTGACTGTGGGGGTCGGATCAGCGACCTGAGCAGGTGGCTCAGAGGTGGAACTTGCCACACTGCCAATGAATGAAGCGAGTAGCATTGTCCGAGGGCCATATGAAAAAAAATAAATCATCAGTTACGTTAAATCTAAAAAAATATCTCGCCACATCATTTTGAGGCACTACAGTGCAAGTCAAAATCATACTTTAAAGAAGCCAAACACCAAACAATTAAACAAAAACATTTTCCGTGTAGCCAAATTAAGAAAAAGGGCAGGTTAAGTTAAATGATGAATTTTATTGTCGACAAAAATTGAGCCAATAGATGATTGTGTCTATTTGAAATATGATAACGTAACTTCAGTATCACACTGCAGGCCTGCGTGTGAATGGTGTCAGTATTTTCCTGCTGAATTTCAAAACATGGGATATAATTAGTTTGTCTTCCTACGCAGGTACATACATAACATAACACCTACGAAGATTTATTTATTTTTAGGGAGCAGTTGGCCTGGAAAAAAAGTCCACGTAAATGAATTAAAGATCAGGTTTAAGCAACCCTTTTAACTAATTTCATATATTTATTTTTTTAATTCACCAATCAAATGATTAAAATACTTGAAGATTCTACCTGTAACTTTTTGCTATAATTATTTTCCTATCTTTTTATAATTAGTCTTAAGTTTGTCTATCCACATCAATATCTTAGATAGCATCACACTGCATTGTATTTGTTAAATTGCATGGTTCCTTGCATGAAGATATGTTTAGTATAAATGCCGAGACAAAAAAGTTTAGTACCAAAGAGTTGACATCTTTATTTCTTTATAATAAGAGTATAACAAACTTGAAAATGAAATTTAAATTTAAATATTTAAAGAGAGACTTTAATGAATTTTACCAGTTCAGATCTATTTAATATGAATTTGTTCAATTGGAGCTTTAGGATGGGATCCTATTGTACTTTGATTAGTTGTTTTATGATTTTACAGGTTCACCTGTGTTTTTATACACTAATATATGGTCCCGAAAATTGATTCAGCTGGATAAAACTTATTATATAGATACTCTTTATTTTAGAATGGAAAATCAAAATTATCTCATTAATAAATTATATTTTTCATTAATATATACAACATATTTTAATAAATTTTAGAATTGTGACAATCTCTCACTACTCATCATAAGAAATTCCTAATCCGTAAATACATGGAAATTATTGTCATTTTGCAGCCTATACTTTTAGACTAATGCATCTAATTGGAGTATCAGGATTCAGTATTAAAATGAATTTCTGCTAAATACTTGATTAACCATGAGGAGCCCATGTGAGTGCTACTTATCTCTTGTGAATTATTGATCCAGTACTAACACAAATACAACCCAGAACTAGATCCTAATTCCTCAGCGTAAGCAAGATCTAATGGAGTGGTTTCATTTGATTTATGTGAAATGCTAACAAGTGCCCCAAAGACACTCCTCAAGAATCCATTTAAGGAAAATTTTGATGGGAAAAAGAAAAAAAATCATTAATGATTTGACAGTTTTTTGCATTCCCCATAAAAATAATGTCAAAATTTTACTTAAATGGATCCTTAACGAGTGCCCTAAGAGCACTTGTTACCATAACTCTTGCTTTATTGTTTAATTTGAAGCATTACAGGTGGGTTGCTGACTTGTTTGAGTTGTTTCTTTTAAAATGTCATTAGCCACGTCACTAGATATGGTGGGTGTACTTAGAATTCTGTTTGAACAAGTACTTGCTGAATTGGGCCCAAAACCCAAATGCTAAATTATATTCATCTAGGAGTTATTAAGAATTATTTATTATTTTTTTGGTATTTATTTTGTGGGTTATTATGTAAATGAAACATTGACCATGTGATTTATCCAACGTCCAGCTTATCTGGTGAAATCTCGGAAACGAGACCAGGGCGTTATGTCACGCAGCAAGTGACAATCTTCCATTTGTGGCCTCTGGATCCATAAGTTAATAAATTGTTAAAATCTTACAAACTGTGGTTCCAATTTTGGAAACAACATATGCTTGTAAGGATAAGATCGAGTTACGTCATTTTCAGACCACGTAATAATGGAAGCCTTTGAGTAATTGCCCACAAAAGAAGAAATATATAATTAAGAAAAATCATAAGTGCGCAAATAACATTTTATGTAGGACGACAGCTAATAGAGATTCTCTTCTTCATAAAAAAATGCCAGTAAATTTGAGCAAAACGCAGCATTTGAATGCCAGAAATTTTGGTCTGCATGAGCTTTTGCGGAGCTCCCAACGAAGCCAAAAGAGCTCCAAATTTCCAAGTACAAAATAAACACTCACTTGCTTACTGCACACCAAGACAAAAATTTGTAACAAAATTGTAACCTCCTCAACAATATCGTCTAAAAACTCATCATATAAGAAAAGGTTCCTGTATCAAACAAATAGAGACCACTCTAGGTTGGTACCAGAATTTTCTTGCTCTATTTTTCTTCAAAAGCAAGACTCACAAGCTCATGGCCATTAGATGCCTGGGTTTTCCACTAAGGAGGTCAGGCAAAGTTCGGGATTCAAGAGCTAGGATTCTAGACGGGAAGCGAGCAAGGCTCTACATTATCAGGCGCTGCGTGTTGATGCTGCTTTGCTGGAAAGACGAGTGATTAGATCTTGATGGATGTAGTATGTTATTTATTTGTTCACCTGTAACCAGAAATCAAGAGAAAAAGTAATGGCATTGCCAAGAAAGAGACAGAGAGACAGTAAGGATAGTGATTTAAGTTCTTGCCATCTATGTAATGTCAATGAAGGTTCATTAACCTAATGTTAATCCATCACATGCATGTTCTGTCTTTATCATCGTTCTCTCTTTGTGGGTTGTTACCTATCAACATTACTTCAATATGGTTGTGTTTTCCTCAAACAAACAAACCCACATGGCCACAGCTCGTTTTCCTTTTCCTGATCGGAATTTATAACTTAATGGAAACTAATATGTCCACATAAGAAAGTTTCAAGCAAATAAATGGTATGTCAAAATCTATGCAAAATCAACTAATAATGTAAGAAGCAAAACTAGATTTTTCTTTCATATGCTGCCTCGAAGAAAATGCTTTTGGCATCAGAAAAAATATGGGTATCTGAAATTCCATCTACACTTGCTTTTGCATCAAGATTTGCCAACCCACTTCAGAAGTAGGAAACATCCTTGAATTGCCTAACTATGTGAATTATCAGTCTTCTATAATAAAATTAGGCACATCAATACTTCGACTTTACTCCAGTTTTACTTGGACACCACACTGCACCTCATTAAACCAGAAAAGGAAATGATATTGACGACTAAAATTCAATTAATATGTTTCGCACCAAGATTTACCCAACAACTATGTGGGAAACATTCCTTGAGAATCAAGTCACTCCCTAACGGTTAAGGCACGACGATAGACTTTGTCATATGCAGCAGAAAAATTCTCATTTTGGCGGCATTTAAATTTGTCTTATCTAATTATGCTAGACAAAGATACAACCACCATCATCTAAACATCGATCCACACTCTCTACCACCAAGATCCCTTCCTAATAACTCGCTAACCACAAAAATAAATGCAAAAACCAATAATTCGGCAAATAACTGACATTCCGAAAATCAGGCTTTGGTGGCATTCATGTACCACATCACGCAGCATGAACCCGGAGAAAGATGAAAAAAAAAATTAAACATATAAACCCAGACTTCAGAATCAAGATTTCCCTACCAATTCTGAGAAGTAAGATAGTTCTGAATTCATAGCCGCGGAATCAACATTTTATACCACTTTCCATAAGAATTACGACAAAGGAAATGAAAGAGGGAAAAAAAAAGATGAATCAAACATACACACACAAACGGTGAATCTTACTTCTTCATATCTTAGCAGTATCTCAAAGTTGTCTCTTGTCTGTCAGAGTTTGATTGAAAAGGTTTTCAAAAATGAAGAACAATCATAAAGCTGAACACATATACTTAAAATTGCCATGCTATTCAACATCTGAAGTCACTGATATAAAATCCTGAAAACTTTTAAAGGACTTTCTATATTCAGCTCTTAATGCTAATGCAGGTGAACAAGATTTAGCCTCTCAACTCTCCATTAACTTAAACATCACCAATCCGTATAAATCTACGTCAAGACCCAGTGAATGAATTAGAAATTAATGCCTCATCATGAAGAAAGAAAGTAAACTGGTATTTTGACCAAAGGCAAAATCTAGCTTCCAATTGTGCAACATTCTTTCAACTTCAACAACAAACAGAGTTCTACTTGGTTCTCACTCTTAAGATCTCAGCAATTAAAAGCAATAACTCTACCAGAAAGTGGTCTTAGATCACCTCATATAAGAACTATTAAAAAAACAGCCAGAGAAAATCAGCAACCACAAGTCTAACCAGTGTTGTTAAAGGCGCAAAGGGTCCTAGGGCCTCGGCGCACGCCTCAAGGCACAAGGCGCGCGCTTGATGAAAATGAGGCGCAAATTGAAAAAAGAATATAAGTATCTAGTCAACTAAAACAAAGAGAAATCATTGAAAACATATAAAAAAAAAACAATTACTGATAATACAAATTAATTTGTTTGTCAAAATTTGAAGCCAACCCCAAAACATATCTTAATTTATTGAATAAATATTGTACAATTTGATTTTGGGTTGGGTGAGTCAATTAGGGTTGGGGTTTTCTCACAGATTTTTATGAGGCGCACCTAGGTGCATCTAAAAGGTGCGAGCCTTTGTGCCTAGGCATACGCCTGATGAAGGTCGTCTGACCTGACCTTTCATTTCATAAGGTGCAGTGGTCAGTGTTTAAAACGCCTCTCGGCGTCGGCGCGTCGAGGCGCCCGCCTCTGGCGGCATTTAGAGTTTTCCCGCGTCATAGCGCGTGAGGCGGCTTTGAAGAAGAGAAATTATTGTTGCAGAAAGCGAAGATGTGACGTGTGGGTGGAAATCAACAAAAATTTTCTCATTCAACTCTCTCTCTCTCTCTCACGAAGATCTCTCTCTGGTTTCAGATTTCTCTCGCACGAAACTCTCTCTTTGGTTTCAAATTTCCCTCACGCCAAGGAGAAGATGAAGAAATGAAGAAGAAGAAGAAGAAGAAATCACACCAAGTGGTTGTCATCAAAAATGAAGAAATGAAAGAAGAAGATGAAGTGACGTGAAAACTGCTTTTTTCCATTTCTTTTATTTATTTTTTTATTAAAAAATTAATTATGTTCTAAATGTATGGTGTACAGTTGTTTCTAAATGTATTGTAAAATGTCATGGATTTAAATTTACTTTATTGTAAATGTATGGTGCACAACTATTTGTAAATGTATTGTAAAGTGTGATGGATTTAAAATTATCCATTTAATTTTGAAGAGTTGTTGTATCTAGTCGTGGATTTCAATGATGTGTGCAGTGTTCGAAAACGCGCCGCCTAGGCGCGCGTAGTCGCTCCTCGCGGCTTAGCCGCGGCGATTTTGGTCAAATCGCTCGTGGTAGGCGCGGGCTTCGGTCGTCGGCGTCAAATCGGCGCCTTGGACGGAAATCGGCCGCAGAGGCGGCGAGTCTCGACACTTAGGCGCCGAGACTCGGCGCCTTTTTTTGTTTGCCCTAATCCCCCAAAACGACGACGTTTTGGGGGATTAATAATCGCCCCAAACGTCGTCATTTTGGGGGATTAGGGCAAAATAAAAAAAAAAAAAAACAGTGCCGACCCTTCATTTTCAATTTCCATTCCCTTTCTTTTCTGCGCGTTCTGCAGCTGCTTCTGCTCTTCATTTTCAATCTTCATTTGTTTTCTGCTTCTGCTCTTCATTTGGTAAGTCCGTAAGTCTCATTTTTTTTTATTTTTCATTTGCTTCTGCTCTTCATTTTGTTTTCAATCTTCATTTGTTTTCTGCTTCTGCCTTCAATCGCAAATTGGTTTATTTTTAGATTTTTTATCAAATATAATACTTCAATTTCTTTAAGGTATACTGGTATAGTCAAGCGATTAGAGGTGTTAATAACTTAATATACGGATCACATGACCAATTTATATATATATTTAGTTCTAAATAATTTAATAGGTAAGGATCTCAATTTTTTTTTAATAATATTATATATTTATATTATAGATTTATAGTAAGGAGAATCAAAATATTAAAATGACATTATTGATTTATTTCTTGAAGATTTACCATATTATGAATATGATACAAATTTTTTGGATTTGAGTTGATAACTTTTATTGAATGAAAGAATCCATTCTAACTTAGCTAGCTTCAATCAAAGAATGACTTTAACATTCCAAGATGAATAGCATTATATAAAATATTATTTAAGCTTTGTGGAAAGCAAATGATGGGTCATTTGTAGGTGTAAAGTTTCTCAAAAGAATAATCAATTGGTATTTTTGTTTGATTAGAAACTAATTGTTCTACTAAATTCCATAATTCGTTTAAGATAGATTTCCACACTATAAGAATCCAATATTATTGTAATTATTAATTATATGACATTTACTAATCAAATTCGTGATTCATTCTTAGTAGGGTTAATGGCTTCTTCTTCCGCGGCTTCTAATTCGGAGAGTAGTCCCGTTCTTAAACGGAATTCAAATGATGTTGGATGGGAGTATGGGGCTTTAGTGGATCCGAATAACATGGATAAAGTGAAATGCAAGTTGTGTTCAAAAAAAATTTCCGGTGGAGTTTACAGAATGAAAGAACATATTGGGCATATATCGGGGAATGTTGCAAAATGTCCAAAGTCTAGTAAAGAAGATCAAGAGAAGTGTAGACAAGCCATTTTAGAGGCAAGGAATAGGAAGAAAAGAAAAGAGAAGCATGTTAGTGAGATAAGGCAAGGAGTTAATATTGGGGGCGATGAAGAAGAAGCTGAAATTCGTGTGAAATAGAAGAAGGGTTAGATTCAAGACCCCCTCGGCATCGCGGCCCTTTGGATAGGTGGACAGTGGTAACCCCTCCTGATTCTTCAACTGGTGATGGAAACACAATGCGGCAACAAAAATTAATGAAGCACTTTTTAAAGAAAAAACGCATAATGTCAAGCGATTTGTTGCTAAGTGGGTGTATGAATCCGGAATTCCTTTCAATGCTATTGACAATGACAGTTGGATAGCGATGATGGAAGCAGTTGGTCAATTTGGACCGGGTTTCAGAGGTCCTAGCCAATATGAGTTGAGGGAGCCATTGTTGAAAGAGGAAGTTGCAAGTGTTAAAGATTTCCTGAAACTACATGAGAAGGAGTGGATGGAGAACGGGTGTTCTATCATGACAGATGCTTGGAGTGATAGGAAAAGGAGAAGCATTATGAATTTGTGTATTAATTGCACAAAGCACCACTTTTCTTTCTTCCAAGGAAAGTTCTGATGTGGCGCATACTGCGGAGCACATTTATGAGTATGTGATGACGGGCATTGAACAAGTGGGGGGGAAAATGTGGTTCAAGTTGTAACAGACAATGCCTCGAACAATATGGCCGCGGCAAAGTTGTTGAAGGCGAAGATGCCAAATATTTTTTGGAGTTCATGTGCTACTCACACCCTCAACCTAATGCTTGAAAGTATTGGGAAATTGCCGAGATACAAGAAAACCATTGATAGTGCCAAGGCTTTCACCATTTTCGTGTATGCCCATCACAAGACTTTGTCCATGATGAGATCGTTTACAAAACAGAGGGACATAGTCAGACCGGGAGTAACTAGGTTTGCTTCAGCTTTCTTATCCTTACAAAGTTTGATCGAGAAAAAAGAAAGTTTGCGAACCATGTTTGCTAGCGCGGAATGGGATGAGTGCATATGGTCGAAGCAAGCTAAAGGGAAAGCTGCATTTGCCACGGTGATGAGTATCTCTTTTTGGAATGGGGTGACCCAATGTTTGAAGGTGTTTGCACCTTTGGTGAGAGTGCTTAGATTAGTTGATGGGGATAGAAAGCCATCCATGGGGTTTGTTTATGGAGAGCTAAAGATTGCAAAAGAAGAGATCAAGGATGCATTGAACAATATTGAGAGTAATTATCGGCCAATCTTGGAGATTATTGATAGTAAAATTGAAGGGCGGCTTGATACTCCATTACATTGTGTTGCTTATCTTTTAAATCCTTACTATTACTATAAGGATTCAAGTATCGAGTACGATGTGAAAGTAATGGATGCAGTATTTACGGTTGTGGAGGCTTTCTTCCCCAATGACATCGACATGCAGAGTAAGGTGATAAATGAGGAGTTGGCTTCATACAAGGCAAAAGAAGAAGCTTTGGTTTTGTAAAGAAGTGTGGGGTAAAAGCATGTCGGGTATCGATTGATGTTTTTAATCCAGGTAAAAACAAAGTATTCATTTGAATTATTTTGCAAAATATATAAAAAATCTTATATTTCATTCAAACTATTTATGTTCATTTGTAGTTTCATGGTGGCGTACATATGGACATCATACAACGAACTTGGTAAAAATGGCAAAAAGGATATTGTCATTAACCACTAGTTCATCCGGGTGTGAACGAAATTGGAGCACTTTTAGGGGGGTAAATATTTAACATTAGCTAAATTTTGATTATTTTATTTTGTAATTATTAATATTAATTGATTTATTTAAATTATTTATGTAGATTCACACGAAGAAAAGGAATAGACTAGATGTGAATCGATTAAACAATCTTGTCTATGTTTCCTTTAATGCCAAGTTGAAGAACAAGCGCAAAATGGAGAAGGATTTGAAAGTTGATGTATTAGAAGCCAAAGATGCTACTAATGCACAAGGATGGATCGTTGAGGGTGGTGACTCTCACTCTGGTAATGATGAAGAAGTAGAGCCCGGTTCAGGGCTTACTTGGAGGATGGTTGGAGAAGCATCTGGGGCTGATGACATATTACAACCTCGAAAAAGTGCCAGAAATATTGAATACAGAGAACTTGATGAAGATGATTTTGATTCTGATGAAGAACTTCAAGATGATGAGTTCGAATTAGATGAAGAATTAGATATTTAGTGTGTAGTTCAACTTTGTTATAGGATGATGAACATGAACTTAATTAAATGATATTTTATATCATTATGTGGTTGATTGAGTTTGATTAATGGTTTTATGTTTATTAAATTTTGTTTGAATTTATATGATTTGATTATTTATGAATTATGATGTTGGAAAATATTATATTTTTAACTGTCTGCCGACTAATTGTCTAGGCCCCACCTAGGCCCTGCCTAGGCGCCCTAGGGCTGCGTCGCCGCCCGACTAACGCCTAGCGCGTTTTAGAACACTGGATGTGTGCCAACTACCAATTAGAAGAAAATTTAAATGATGTAGGTAACAACTGTGAATCACTTTCAATTATTTTATATTCAATAAAAAGAAAGCCTGCGAAAATTTTTTTTTAACTTTCCATGCCTTTTCACGTGGTATTGTGGGTCCATTATCCATGATTTTGACTTGTTACTTTAGTTTGTTAATGAATATTTAGTTTATTCTAATTTTATTTTTTCAAATTTATTATTCTTATATATTGATTCTGATATGAATATGTTTCAAGTAGAATATGGGATCCAACCTGTGAATAATTTTTATTTAGAGACAATATTCTTATACTAGTGAAATTTTAAATTTCTTTTGTCATTTTTTATAATAAATTTATTATTAATCAGGAATCATCATTTCATCAAGTTACAAAAATTATTAATTTTTTTTGGCGTTTGGAATGAGGCGCCCGCCTCTCCGCCTTAAGACGGTCCGCCTCGCGCCTCAAAAGCTGACCGCCTCGAGGCGTTATCCATATTTTTGAACATTGGCAGTGGTCTAAGCCTGAATCTGAGGCGCGCCTTTGACAACTATGAATCTAACTATTATGGATGGAGGAGAAAGGATGAGGGGGGCTGAAAAAGAAGAGGATATCATACCAAAAACAAGAACCATACTAAAGGGATTTGCCGGATGAAAGACAATTTAAAAACCTTCGAGCAATTATTGGTTCAGCCGTCCCTGGCATTGAACGGTAGAGGAAATTATTAATATTAAGATAATAAAACAACCAAGAAAACGGCAAGTCCACCACCAAAATCCATTTATGGTTAGCAAAAATCTTCAAAACTTGAGACAAAAGGCAGTCTAAATGTCGGACCTAAACAAAGTAGGAAAGACATTTTGATCTCCATAAACTGGTACAAGCACGAACCTTTATGAAACCATAAAGGATTGGATCAAGAATCAATGAGGCCCCTCCAAAATCACAACTCGAGATGAAAATAAATCATCTAACGCAATAAGATCATGAATATAACACATAGCTCAATCTATTACTAGGGGAAAAAATACATTTCTAATCAGGCTAAGCACACAAATAAAAAGAAAAAAAAATGTGATTCAAATTGATCAACCCCAAGTTTCTACAAAGTTGTACACGCGTTAAGATACACACTCGTACAAAACGAAGTTTGAAAAAAAAAAGAAGCTAATTGTTCCAAGGAGAAAACAAAACAAACCCGAGAAGATGAGTTATGGAAGCTTATTGACATCGGAAACGGTAGTGGTGGCGGGCTGGGCGTCGAGGTCGTAGCCATCGTGGACCGTGGGACGGGAGAGCGTGAGAGGTCGGTCCTTAGCCTCATCCTCGTCTTCGAATTCGGCGGTGCTGAGGTTGATGCAGGAGCACCGCTCCAGCGAGGCGAAGAATGCGGTGGCCACGTTGACGCCAACCCAGTTGGCTACCCGGTCCAGCTTATCGCACGACATAAAGTCGCAGGGCTTGTCCATCGCTCAGATCGATTGACTGATCGATAGTTTCTGGGTGATGTTTGATTCGGATTTCACGGTGGGAGAGAAGAATCAAGAGTTTCTTTTTCCTCTTCTTTTTGTTTGTTGCTATTTTTGTCAGGAGGGCGTTGTTTTTGTTTTTTGTCAGCTGATGTGTTCGCCGGACTCGGAAGAGCGTCCACAAATGGACAGCATAGGTGATGATTGCTATTTTTAATTTATCTACAAATATAATTTTTATCTACAAATCTATCTCAAGTTCTTAGAATTTATATAAGATCGAAATTAGTTATAAAATTAGTATATCACATATTTCACAATAATCTATGTTATAGTCACTTTTATACCTTAATTATATTGGACTGAAAATTATGTTATATATATCTCAGTCACATTATTTACCTTTAGTCACATTGTTTGTCTCAATCATATCGACGACTATCAATCACACTTATGACATCAATCACATTAGTTATTTCAGTCACATTGTCAATCATCAATCACGTTGCTGACCTCAGCCACATTAGTTATCTCAGTCACATTATCGATCATTAGCCACATTGAGCACAATCATAATTGTGACATCAATCACATTATCGACCCTCATTCACACTTGTGACATCAATCACATTATCGACCCTCATTCACACTTGTGACCTCAATCACATTAGTTATCTTAATCACATTATCAACCTCATGCACATTGAGAACAATCACATTTGTGACATGAGTCAAATTGTGATTGTATTTCTTTTACCTACAATCACAAATTGACTGTCAATTTAGTGTGTATTTGAGTGTTATTTATTTAAACATAGTAAAACTATGACTATAAGTGATTTTATCAGTACAAAAAAACCACATATGTATTAATATTTAGTGTGTATTTAAAATAAAAATATGAACTTTCAAAACTCAGTGTCCAAATAGAAGATAATGAGTTAAAATGTATCTGAGCTTTCACACTATTTTTTAAAAGTAAAAAAATACTATTCACATGAACAATAATTGATAATTTATTTTGCTTTATGAGGATATAAGGGAAAAAAAATTAGGGAAAATCTCTTATTAGTCAAAAAAGGATTAAAGAGTAATAAAGTACGACTAAAGAAAAATAAAATTATAGGATTAAATATGAAACAAGTTAAAATGTAAGGTTTTTAAATAATAAGTGATGAAAAATATAGTTTTTTTTTTAATAAATTTATATATGTGTAAAAAAATAGTTGCACAAAATCAAATATAGTGATGGAAAATATTAGTGTAGATCACTTTATGTTGGGATAGATGTCCTAGAGTATCATGTGTAATATGTAAACAAAATTATTTTAATAAATAGACAATGCACTTTCATTTATCAAATTGTATATTTTAAATTCGTATATTATAAATTATCATGCATGCCCATGATTACTAATGTACCTTCAGACTTAGTATATGAGTGTCATACACAAGAAGATTTAAGTATAAAATTAGTCATCTAAAATAGTCTGTAAATAGTTAACAAAGACAGATACTTTATTTTTTGTTTATCTACAACTGCGGTCCATTCCATAATTATATGACGACCTTGATCCATGATCGTTCATATGGTGACTTTATATGATGCGATTATATAGGACTTGATCTATATAGAAATGAGTTTCTTTTAGTATCTGTTAAATAAAGAAATTCATACCAGTCTAATAGATGATTATATATGGATTGAGTGTACTGCGAACTCCTGCATGACATGCTATGTCATTTGATTTACAAAGGTTAAGTCGGTATAGTAATCTCGATCAATAACTTCTTACTTTGGAATCACAAAAGTACTTAATAAAATTTTAAAAAAATGATTTAAATTAGTTTTAATTTGAAAAAAATAAATTAAAAAGGCTCGGACTGAAAATTTTTTTTTTTTTTTTTGAATTTCATTTGTTTCTTCAGCTTTTGCCTTCAGCTCTCTGGAAACGGAGAGTTGTAGGAAAAAGGGTTTTTAACCCTAATTGCTTCTAATCTTCCCTAAACACTTTCAAAACACCCAAAATTAATTTTAACATCAAAATCAACATCAACACATGTTAAAGAGCAAAAATCAAATTTTTCAAAATATCGAATATTTTTACAAAATATAAGTTTATTCTAAATACGCACTTGCGTAAATTTTGAATCCAAAACCAAATTAGAATCCCACAATAAAGTGACTCGTGAACAATTCTAGGTCACCCAAACGTGGTCAAGTGATTCTAAAATAGTAGCTTTAGCTCCAAGCTATTATATATAGTTCCAAATTCTACTTTTATGTCTATGTCTAACATAAACATTTTGACTCAATTACAAGCATATTGTGTTTATACTTCCAAAATATCCTAGCACAATTAATTAGCCTAATTTCAACATTATGTATCTAATACATAATTCATCACTATATATCTCACTAATGAAAAACATAGCTTTGATCAAACTTACCTATCAAGGTTGATTTAAAGATCCAGACTACTTCTACTTGTTGAAATGTTGTGGAGAAATTCCAAAGTTAGCAAGTTTTACTCCAATATCCAATCTTGATTCCAATGCTAGCAAGCTTCACTCCAAGATCTAATCTTGATTTCTCTTAATTGAAATGTTGTAGAGATCTCAAAAAGTTTCTCTAAACACTTCTCTAACTTAGGCTAATTTCTCTAATTCTTGCTTATATGTAGCTTTCTCAAGCTTGATTAAAACCTTCCTAAAGCTTGCTATTTATAGCAAAACTTGGGTAATTTTTAATTAATAAAAGTTATAATCAACTTTTAGGTGGGCTTAATCTAATTTGTCCAAATATATATAATTAGGTGTGACTAATCTCCATTGTCTACCACTTTGATTTAATCCAATTAAATTAAGACAATGATTAGGAAATATATTAGTTCAATGTTTGCCACTTTGATTTAATCCAATTAAATCAAGCCAAAACCACATATTATTACATACTTACAATTGCCATAATATCCTTAAATGGTAGAGATAATTATGATTTTATAATTAAGCCATTGTGTAATTATTAAATTAATTCAATTAGGCAAAGTAAATAATCAATTTTATTCAATAACACTTGATTGTCTTAGTTGATAATTATAATTTCGAATATTATATTTTATCAAAATTAATCGGCTACCCAAGTGCTCAACGAGTACACTTAATATTGATACTCTCTAAGTTCAGACACGTTCGTCATATAACCCTAACTAATATATACGCAATTCGGCCACCTCCGAATTCACGAAGAACACGAACGACCTTTCTGAACTATACAAGTCGAGGTCATCACATATGTTTAATAATCCCTCCGTCGTAGGCTATCCGAGTTGTGCTTAAGAAACATAGAATACACCGTCAAGTTTTCGAGGTGAACATCTCATCACGACATGTCCACGATTTTTCATAACTGATGCGATTCATCCTAGGTGATCGAATTTAGCCAAAGCTTTAAGAATCGTGACTTTACTCACATTGATACCTAAACCCTTTATGGTTCACATACGGGCCGAAGGATCCTATCTTGCTTCGCACTTGATTACTGAGTACATCGGTCCACACCCAACGAACATCTATAGGGTAGAGCATGAAAGGTTTCTGACATACATGACATCAAAGTGTGAATGATCTCACACAAAATCAATGTTATCCTATAGTCAAAAGATTACATATGCTACTCGACTCGATGAGATTCCTATTGATGGTATTGTGTATTTCCAACTATTAGGAATCACCTGTGAGTTATTTGTTAGGGTTGGTGCTCAGAGTGCCAATCTGGATCGTATTTATATATGATTCATGAATACGAATAATTTATTTTTCCATAATATTACTTACTTAATGGTTGCACCTCTTTTTTTATATGCGTATTCGATCTAATTACGATTAGATTGAAACTAAATATGATTTAGTGATATGTATATATTAGACAAAGATCCAGGATTTACAACGTAGTGCGTAGTTACAACGTAGTGCGCAGTTACGACGTAGTTTGTAATTGACATTGGGAAGCGTCACTATAAGTTGTATATTCTCAAATAAAGTTTCTGGTCAAGATTTACTGACACAGGTCGGTTAGTAAAATCCTCTGAGACCAGTACATGTCGTATATTGAGACTTGGTCCGATGGTTTATCCCAATAAACCATGAGTCTTGGGAGACTCGTATAGACATGTATATGTTTATTAGATAAACATTGAATGATTCACCAAAGATTTCCTAATAGATGGTACACCAACGTCAATATGAATATTCTCGAGTTGGGTAACATATTGGTCCTTCGACTTGAGATACCACTGTGGATATATGAGACATCTTTCACACTTTGATGGCAGTCACGTCACTAATCTATTTAGATCATACCTCCGCATGTTCGTTGGGTGTGGACTGATGATTATGATATCCTGTTAATATCACATAGAATCCATCAGTCTTGTGTACATGGCATAGGTATCTTGAACGTATTTGCGATCTAGTAAATCCATGACCGTGTTATACTTCGGAAGCGAGTTTCGATTGTTATTAAGAGATAGTAAATTTAAAAGTCGATTATTTATACCTTAGGGATTTGACGTTCCTATCTATATCTTCGGTATAATATTGATAGCCTGTGAATGATGGATTATACGTATGCAATGACCTCGACTTGCATAGTTTAGCAAGAATATATGTGGTCGTCATAATTCATTAGTAGGTTAATTATGGACACAAAATTTGATTTCGTGATAGATAAACCTAAACTTAGAGAGTCCCACAATATGAAGTGCACTCGTTGAGCACTTAGGCAACACGTTGTGAATAATATGGATTATTCATAATACTTTACCGGATTAAATAAGTTAATTCGAATCATTTAAATGGTCAAATGAAAATACATGCATTAAGGGATTTTGATCAATTAATAATTAATATGTATTTGTATTTGATATAAAATTTGATTTGATACATATTAATTAATTGTCAAATGAGATTTTGATACATGTCATTAATATATGTATTTTGTTATTTAGTGTAAATAAAAATACATATATGATAATAATTATATTAATTAATTATTTAGATATTTAAATGTTAAATATTTAGATAATTAAATAATATATATATTACATAATTTTTATGTAATATGTTTCATTATTATTGGTTACTAATAATATTAAACTTTAAGGTTGAAGTATTCAATTTGATTTTGTCTACTTTAAACTTAATGTTTAATTAGATTAAATAATAATTCATTTGTAGTAATTGTTATTACATATGTTTTATTATCATTGGTAACAAGTGGCATGATTTTTTAAGCTTGAAGAATTCGAAATTGAATTTGAATTCTTTAAATATGATTAAATGAATCAAAATGACCAAATTGCCCCCAAGTTAGGTTAAGCCTTGTATATAAAGTGAAAAATTTTGTTTTCTCTTTCCTAAGCTTCCCTTGGTCGAAAGTACACCTCCATGAAAGCTCCCAAAATTGTTCTTGAAGAAACTTAAGAGAAAGTGATGAAATCAATAAGAAAGCTTAAGGAAATTAAGAGATTTTGAGGTAATCTTCAATATTATTAAGCTTAGAAATCTTGTTTCTTGTTCTTGAGCATCTAGAATAGTTCTAGGGTTTCTTTCTTTCTTGGATTTTGGGGCTTTTTGATTTGGAGGATGGATTTGGAGGCTAGATGCATGTGTGAAGTTAGATTGAATGATATTAGTGTAATATTAGTTCAATTTTATCATATGATGACTTGTTGTCATTCTAGAGTGTTATGACCACTCTTATAACTCCTATAATTTTTCTTCAGTTCTTCATTGGTGGTGGCTTTGATTGGTGTAAATATTAATATGATTAATGTTGAGAAAATTGGATTTAAAGCATGAAAAATGATATTTTTGGCACCCAGATCAGATCTGAAAATTCTGGAATTTTGGTGATGACAAATATATTATTTAAATGTATTGGATGTGTATTGGGCATTGGAATAATTGCCGGAAATTATTTCGGAGTGAAAATAAGCAAAAACGATAAAAAAAAAAACGGCGTTACCGGGTGAGTTTTGGGCTTACCGGGTGACGACTATCGAAACAGCGAATTGGTCACTGTTTGGGTAGCCCATGAACTGCCCAAGTACTATTAGGGATGACTTGGGCAGCCCCCATGTGTATTAGTTGGTCGGTTCAGACAAAAACGTATTTTATACCATTTTACGGTAAAAGGTTTCGCAATATTTTCTAAATTATTGATATTGTTATTTGATAACAAATATAATATGTTTAGGTGAAATATGAATGAATTATTCATATTGGATATTGAATAATTTATTCGGTAAGTTTAAAAGTTTTTAAAGTTACGATTTCGCCCAAACAGCGCTTCCGCCGCGCCTTTGAGAAAACCCCAACATTATTCAGTATTCGGTCCAACCAATACCCACACGTCTATACGAGTTTCCAAAACTCATGGTACATTAGGTTAAACCATTGGAACTCTAATTCCAATATACGATATGTGCTAGTCTTATAGGTTGTAGAAATTCGACAGTATTCCAAAACCAACGACTATGAATAAATATATACACTTTAAGAATAATTTACCATAGTAATATTTATCCCAATGTTGGACCACCTAGTGTCCAGTATTACTACAAGATTATTCTAAGGTCGGTGTCATTCTTAGCATATCTATACATCAATCTAATACACATAATGACAATATTATTAATAAGGTATGAAATGAAAAATAATTATTTTATTAATAAATAATAAAATGTACAATTCGAATTGGCACTCCAAGCACCATCTCCAACATCATCTAATATACTACCTAACGCACTAAAAACTTGTTCAACTGGAGCTGCTAAAATGAAATTATTGTTCTAATGGGAGTAATAAAATTATTAAGAATTTTTATATCATCTTGAACACATATATTTAAAATATGACATACATATCTAATATGAAAAATTTTCCTCCAAAACTTGGTTAATAAATATTTTTATGCTTAGTAATAGAAGCAGTATTAGTTGTTGCATTGTCAAAACCGATTGGAAATTTTTATAAATTAATATATATTATTCTAAAAAAGATTTAATAATTATGTAAATATTATCTACAGTATGTATACTATCAACAATACGAAAAGTAATAACATTTTTTTTGTATTTTCCATTCATTATCTATCTAATGACATGTTATACTCATGTATGAATGTATTTGTCAATGATCAGTCCATATAACTACAAAAAAAATATAAATATTAGTTATTTTATGTCCTGAAAATTATCATATATATAAAGTTTTAATACAACAAAAGTAATAAAAAATGAAATAATAGTAAAAATTTAAAAAAAATAATAAATTTTTTGTAAAAATAATAAATTTTTTAGAAAAATAATAAAAATATTATAGGGTCGGGTTTTAGTATCAAACCCGTTGCCCAACCCTAAAATTTCAGGTCGGTGGAATTTTTTTTTATTTTTTTAAACCCACACGGGTCGGGTCGGGTCACGTCAGGTTGGGTTGGTCATGGGTTGAACCCGACCCTATGAACACCCATATCTCAAGCTATCATGTCAGCATAGATACACGTAGTATTCACACGCATATTTAGGATCATATGTCTTAGTATACTAATAGTGTTTGGACATATGTTCTATAGATTCAATGTAGGAGGAGTTTTTCGTTCCCACTCGAATACATTAGTATTTGGACGTCAAGTCCTGTGATTGAACAATATACTTTCTAAGTTTTCCATGTTATTCGTTTAAATATGTTATTTACGAATTATGTTTCCACTTATATATTGTGGCATACGTTTTAAGTTCCAAGATTTTAAAATAAGAAGTTATGTTTCTAGTTTCATTTTTAATTTGCGTATACATCACTTGTCTTGTGTTTAAGGTTATGATTTCAAATTATGCATCCTCATAGTAAAGGTACTGGTTAGAATTATGTTCGAGCGACATTCATAATATACTTATTCTAAAATATGTAATGGGTTCCGTACGAGCATTGTATGCATACGCCAGTACAATGTCAGTTTATGATTTCCATGTTGTAGTCCATGTTATACAGATTTCCAGTTCATGTATATAGTCTCTAGTTCATGTTTTCAGTTTACATTTCAGATCATGTTGATGTTTTACAATTTTCATATGTGTTTACAATTTTAGTTCACGATTTAGTTTTCAGCTCATGATTACATTTTACACCTTACAATCACATTTTCATATTTTTCAAGTTACAAGAATATGTTTTCACGCAGTACGGATTATGTTTTCAAGTTCGGTTTTACAAAGTACATTACAGTTTACAAAATACAGTACAATTTTATAGTTTAGTTTCAAATGCCAGTATAGTATTGTTCCCTCAGCATAGCGATTCAAATACGCTCAGTTTAGCAAGTCTAATGGTTCAATAACCCCTCTTAGACTATTGTAGTTACAACTCACATTCATCTGCTTACTGTTGGACAATTATGACCTATAGCATCACTATTTGTACATAACATGATGTTATTGTACAAATTAACTATGTGACAAAGAAATTACTCTTTTATCATTTGTAATTGGATTACCAGGATATATAAATGGTAAAAGTCCATATGATTAGTTTCGGATTAATAAGATAAGAGACAGTATTAATCCACTAAGGTTTAATCATTAAAATATCCCTAGTCGTAGTATTATCGAGATTGGACATCGATAATGCGGAATAGACTAGTATTGCACTTGTGCGCGTTGTGGGAGCATAACGGCATAGTTCTCATATATTTAAGTATTGGATACTTATGCAAGTGTGATAGGAGGTTGTGTTTACCGATGGTACGGAAACAGCTTCGCTCTGGATAGACCCCTCAGAATTCCATTGTAGTATGACTATGTGTCTATGAAAGTCCGAATCAGGGTAGATGTATTTGGTCTTAACCTGAGACTTGCATCGCTAATACTTGCGACAATCAATATACTTTGGTTTTGGTAGTCCAGGGCTTTAACAGGTTCTGTGTACGCCTCTTCTGGGTATATTGAGAATCGTAGTGTATGGGTGTGATGTCAAGATGGAAGTATCACTTCAGTCATATGGAGATGATGGTAACGTAGGATACGGAACTGGTACTCTTATATGCTGCAGCTATCGGGATAATATGACTAGGTCATGTTTATCCGATTATAGAGACTAGTTACCAGAGATCCGATATGTGCTTCGTACGGGGCAGACACAATTCCAGCCCCAGGCCTAGCACGTGACATCCGATACTGGATCTCAATACGCAATACTATGTATACTACGCCTGATATAGATTATATATTCCTTTAAGAATATTCTGGAGAATTGGGTAGGCACGGTGCTTTGCTAGAAGCCAACCATGTCTTGTAAATCCGTAAAAAACGTAGTACTAGGTACGTACGTATTCGGATAGTCCGACGACCAGATTTACTGCCAACATATCTAGGGATCTCATGGGTCGCTTCCGAAGATTCACCGATGACGTATGACTCGCACATAATTAATATGGGATTAATTAGTAGAGAAAGAAAATTAATCTATGATTAATTACAGAGATATTTTATCTGGGATAAAATACTATTTAAAGAGAGAGAACGATTAATTTGGAATTAATCGATAAAATATTTATTCGATATATTTAACGAAATTAGATTTCTACGCGGAATTAAAATTAGATTTTAATTCGGGCGAATGAGTTAATTTAGAATTAATTCGCTAGCGACGTGAATAGTAATTTTGCTAGGCATAATTATTAATTAAATTTGATTTAATTACGTCGCAACAGAAAATTTGTTAATTCGGAATTAGCGAACCCGAGCCCGGGAGTGTTTGTGGGCCCACTCGCATTTCGAATCAAGTGAGGCCCACAAGTCACATCACGCGTCACATCATTAGTCATTCTTGTGATGAAAGTCACATCAACTTTGAGTGATGTGATGGATGTCACTTTTGTGAGTGATGTGAGTTGTTGGAAGGCTTTAATGCCTTGTACCTTTTTTGAATTTGGTAATCGATTTTTGTATTTGATTTTTGAAATCAAAAATACACAACACACAACTCATTTTTTCCTCTCTCCCTCTCATTCATCTCACGGCACAAGGTGCCTTATTCTCTTAAAATTTCCTCTCATGGCCGAGAGCAACAAGAAGCTAATGAAAGATTTGTGGCAAATTTTTCAATGATGCTAGCATATCCAAGGGGTCGCATAAAGGTGATAGGGAAACCCATTCATGAGCATGGAATCCTTTTTCAAAGCTTGGAGCTTGAAGAACATCTCAAATAGGACAAAGAGGAGCTTGGCCGAGAGTCTCATGAAGAAATTTTTGTGTTCATCGCATCCAAAAGCCGATCAAAGTGAGTATTTCCGCAACTTTACTTTGTTGTATTCGCACTTTTCATCGCTTAATATGATCTTGGTTTGACCTAGAAAACCCAACACTTACGCGGTGCTAGGTCCGACTAAGTAGGTTTCACATCTCCATGTTACAATACTGGTGATGATTTCATGACTTTGACATCTACAAGTGTACACGGGGGGCGAAGGCCCAATCCCAATACGTTTGACGATACGGGGGAGACATCCCAATCTTGATCGTTGATGAGCGAAAAATATATCAATATTTACCGCCCCTTTTACTTAATATTTTGTATAGTTTCTCGAGTTTTATGAATATTTTGATGTGTTTGTGTTTATTTTGTAGATAAATAAGATATTGGGACTCAATGGAATCAAATCGGGGCTAAAACGGTGTGAAATAGATGAAAAATGTTTAAAATGGGAATTTTATTGTTCACGCGACGCGCAAGCCTTCCCGTGTCGTGATGCCAAGCCAATAATTCATCTGCCGACACGCGTCATCACATGTGTCATCACTGTGTCATCTCATGCATCATCACTGCATCATCATGACATCATCACAATCATTGAATTGCCGACACTTGTACAATACTGTAGCACGCGTCGCGACGCAGAAGACTTGTCACGTCACGACGCGGCAAGTCTTTAGACCCTATACATATAGGCTGAAATCAGAGGATTTTCTTCATACTTTCTTCTGGGGAATTTCTTAGAATACTAATAATAGAGTATCTTGTTTGTTTACTTTCAACTTTCTTGTATTTTTTTTTATTTTAGCAATAAAATTGTGTGTGTTTTTATTTAAGAATGAGTAGGTAACTTCTTTTCTGCTGGGGCAAAATGTGAAACTTTTATTATGATAGTTTAGATTAATCTCCTTTATTTTATAATATATAAATTATCTTAAAACATGACTTAATTGGATACCGCATTTATGGTACGTTGGACTTAATTAAATTTATTTTAACCTGACTTAATTGGATACTGTCTTTTTGGTCGGTTGGAATTAATTAAAATCTGACTTAATCAGGATACCGCCTATATGGTCGGTTGGTAATATAATGCAAATTTATATATTATAATAAGATAGATTTATAGATTTGAAATAATAAAAGTGGATCCCCAAACCCCCAACATTTTATTTCATTGTTGTAATTTTTACCTTTTTAGTTTTCAATTAATTGCATGATGTTTTATTTATTTATGTCTTTAGTAGTCCTAAATATATGTCGTAACTAAATACAATATCTAGGGTTGTGATGAATTCCAATATCAATGGTTTTATAAGTTGATTTGTCTTGTGTCTTGTGTAATGTTTTGGTTTATTTATTGAGTCTTAAACTTAATGCTTCTTGTTAATTGGTCACTAATAAGATTGATTTGTTAAACTTAAAATAAACTTGACGAAGGGATTTTAGGTTTCAGCCTTAGACTCAATAGCTCACGATCTCACATTCACCTTAGATATTTCCTTTCAGGATAGACATATACCTGTCGAGCGTGGGTAGCCATAATTGGAACTTAATCTTAATGAATTCGGAGTTTCTTAATTAACATTGACATATAGTTAATTGAGTTAATTTGGATATTTGCATCTGACCATCGATAGAGGCTTTTACATATCTTCGTGTTTCAGGTTAATAAACCGACATATTACACAAACATAAGATAATCACTTCATGTTTAGAAGAATATTGGAAGGATTCATA